>CAXITT010000794.1:18828-182211 GCA_964033795.1 Lymnaea stagnalis
ATTTTTTTCCTTCATAAAATGCCATGGCTTAGCCGGTAAGCATTGACATGCACCACCAACAATTAGATCTGGGAGACTACAGCCAAGGTACTGAGATGACGTCACGTTTTACGTTTATGGTGCAGTAGCATCCATTGCAAAGTTACTATAAAATAATCCATCATGTGAAGCAGGACTGGAGAATTTCTTTATTAGAAACTGATGTGCTATTTATCGTTTACATTTTCCAACGCAATGAAGCACTTCGACAACGTTAAATGCCAACTTAAAATCCCATATCGCCACTATTGCCATCATTTATTTTTTTAAATGGTACTTTTTTTTTTAAAGAAAGAAGAGGAAAAAAGGTCAAAGGTAAAAAGGAAATACTCGATTCGTGAACCCAATCGTAGAAGCTGTTGAAGTCACGTGACAACGAGTGAAACGAGTTCGTTGCTCCTCCATGTTTCGAGCTAAATAGTGTTGTGGATATAAACAATAGTGTAATTTTTGAAGCAACCTTTCGCCTTTGTGCATTGGATAATCTCTTCGTGAAAATGGAGGCGATTGATTTAGACTTTAGGCTTTCGGAGTGTGGAACTTAGTAGTGTTCAGTAGGAGAAATACGTTCTGTTTTATCTAGGTTCCGTAAAAATAGGCATGAATGGTTCACTAGTTTTTTTCTTAAATTTATTTTAGTACCTTATTCCTATATAAATATTTATTTATATTCGAATTAATACCGCTGTACTAACAATTTCAAAAACGTTTCCTCCGCATAATAACTTTAAGAACTGCCCCGTGTACTGTAATATTTGATACAAGTTTGGTTAAAATAACAACCAACACCAATAGTTGATTAGAAATTTCATTTGATAAAGGCTTGGCCTTGGCTTGGCTGGGCCTAAGAAGAAGAGAGGAGTGGAATTATCAACAGTGGGAGTGGCAAGATTTCTTCTAAAGACTTGCATAGATTAGATCCCTACAGTTGGTTAAGCAAATGAAGGAAAATTGACCTTAATGTAAGTGGCCAATATAAAATTAACTTTTTAAAGCCAAAACAATCTAGACAATGCCTAATAGAGTATTAGTATTATTATTATGGATAGTCATAGTCTAGTAATAATAGGGGCCTAATGTAATAATTAAACTGAGTATATTCAAAGTCAAAGTATATAAAGTGTAGGTATGGATTGATATATAGGTGAATCAGTGTTATATAGTTAGACAATATTATTCAGTATATATATTATTATGATATAGACTATTATAGATTAGTATATTGTCTATATCTTGGAGTGGGGCAATTGAGTAAACAGTGCAAGTTTTGACAAGAGTTGTCTCGCCCTAAGTCCTAAGGCTAAGGCAGTGACTGCAAATTAGCCTGAATAGGGCACAATAAGCTAATAGATCATAGGTGTCCTCTTTTTTTGGGTTAGAGTTAGGGCTACTCAGATTAGGGTTTGGGCTACTCAGGTTAGGTTAGGACTTAGGCTAGGTTTGGTGATAAAATTTTGCTTTGGACTTGGACACCATTTTTTTTTATGTATGCTATATTGTTGCAAATAAGGGGAAATGTAGTCCTCTATTGATGTCCTGTACCATTGCCGCCCGTAAATTAAAAATTTACCGTTTTGGGTTTGGGCCTTAGGCATAGTTTGAAAATCGTGTTCAGTTACTTTTTCAAGTGTTAAAACCTGGCTTGTATGTTAGATTATTAATTATTAATATTTAAACTGATTAATCTTAGGCAGGCCAACTAGACTAAATTATACTTTAAACAACTGGAGTGATGACAATGACGTAGTTGGTTTGAGCCCATTCCACCCTTTACCACCTTTACTTTGGAGATTTTAAATAGGGGTGTGCCGGATCCGTTTTTTCCAACCGGATCCGGATCCGGATTTTCTTATGCGAAATCCGCCGGATCCGGATTCCGGTTTCTCCCGGATTCCGGATTTTGGTACTATTGGTAGATACTTCGGTAAGTCAAGGTGGACTACTACTTTTTGTGTATGGGAATTCGCAATCGGCGCCAAAAAATCCGAGTTTTTAATTTTCCGATGTGTGTGTCTATTTATTATTAAATTAGTACTTTCGATATATATTTGAGTTCCGTTCCATTTGGATAAGTGTCTTACGAGAGACGCCATGTTTCTACGCGTTCGCAGCAGGTTATGCAGCTCGCTCAACCTAATTTCGCCATGGGGTTGGCCACGCCCCCCTTTTTAATGGCGGAAGTTGACGATACTTAGGAAATATTAATTTATTATCACTATTTACATCAAAATAATTGATAACTTGTGTTTCAGAATGCATTTAAAGACATTTAAACTGGAATGTTTTAATTTGAGCTTTAACAACCCGGTAGAATCCATATTATAAATGATCAGAATTTACCGTGTGCAACACGTTGTCATTGGCAACCATTCACAGCCACTTGCATAACTGTATCGTAGTACTACCTCAGAGTTTCATTCATAAGAGTTTGCCGTGTGCAAAAACTATTAAACCATTGGTCAGGGAAAGCTTTAATTAATTATTCATGTGCCAAAGTTGAAAGTTTAAACTAAGTCTAAACAGTATTTTAGTGATAAGGCAGGGAATGCGTTGCCTTATATAAACTATATAGTCATTGCGCATGACGGGATTGGTGGAATGAGATCACAGAATGTGGAGATGCAGTCCATGTTAAAAAATGACAAACCAAGTCGTACTTTAAAAATTCATAACTTTAAAACTACAACAGCTAAAAATATGATTTTGGTGTTATAATTCTTTAAAAAATTACATCTTTTCAACTATGCCATTGGTTTATTTTTACAAAAAGTTTAAATTTTCTTATCAAAGTCCCTACACTATTGGCCACTATTAGCGGTGCTGACTCTAGCCTCTGGTATGTACGGAATATTAAACATTAAACAAGCTCAACGCTCGAAACAATCGATTAATGTATCGTGATCGTGTGAAATTCGGGAAAGAGAATTACTTTTATTTCAGATTATGATCCGGTGAGTCACAAAATCTGGCAAATTCCGAAATCCGGTATATTCCGGAATCCGGAATCCGGTTGTTCCGGATACATGTAAATCCGGCGGAACCGGATTTCACCGGATAGTGCAAAATCCGGCGGAACCGGATTCCGGACCGGGGTCCGGCACACCCCTAATTTTAAATAAAGGTGTAGTGTTGGCCTTTGCTGACACTGAGAGAGAAAGAAAGGCCAGTGCTTTTCTACCTCTGTTTTGTGTTATGAACAAAACAAGACACTCAACAAACCAAGACCAAGACTAAGGCACTCAAAAAACCAAGACACTCAACAAACCAAGTGAATCAACAAACCAAGACACTCAACAAACCAAGACACTCAACAAACCAAGACACTCAACAAACCAAGACACTCAACAAACCAAGAAATTCAACAAACCAAGACACTCAACAAACCAAGACACTCAACAATCCAAGTCACTTAAAAAATCAAGACAACAAACCAAGACACTCAACAAACCAAGACACTCAACAAACCAAGACACTCAACAAACCAAGACACTCAACAATCCAAGACACCTAACAATCCAAGACACTCAACAATCCAGGACACCCAACAAACCAAGACACCCAACAAACCAAGACACCCAACAAACCAAGACACTCAACAAACCAAGACACTCAACAAACCAAGACACTCAACAAACCAAGACACTCAACAATCCAAGACACTCAACAATCCAAGACACTTAAAAAATCAAGACACTCAACAATCCAAGACACTCAACAATCCAAGTCACTTAAAAAATCAAAACACACAACAAACCAAGACACTCAACAAACCAAGACACTCAACAATCCAAGACACCCAACAATCCAAGACACTGAACAATCCAAGACACCCAACAAACCAAGACACCCAACAAACCAAGACACTCAACAAACCAAGACACTCAACAAACCAAGACACTCAACAATCCAAGACACTCAAAAAACCAAGACACTTAAAAAATCAAGACACACAACAAACCAAGACACACAACAAACCAAGACAGCCAGTGACAGTATAATAAATAATATGAACACTCTTAATTTTAAAGTTATTAATTTGGAATGAAATTGTTAGAATAAAGATGCTTTTACTTTCAAAACAAATGTACAAGTGAGAAGATCAGCTGAGAACATTGTCATTAAACTATTAAGAAAAATATTTTCTTTGTGTCTTAAGGTTTAGAAAAATCTTAATTTAACATATTGTATTAAATTAATTAGACTTAGCTTTGATATGTATGACTTGTCCAGCTAGTTTTTTTACAGTTTATCTGACTTGTCCAACCAGTCCAGTCAGTCATCACTGACTTGTCCATCTAGTCTTCACAGCAACTATCTGACTTGTCCAACCATTCATCCCTAACTATCTGACTTGCCCAAGTTTTAACAAATTATAGTGATAAACTGATACAGGGACGACATCTTGTGTTTACCATGATATGGACCAATTCAATACAGAATGTATGTCAGTTAATTAGTATGTTCATTATCAGTACATCAATACAGAAATACATAGGCCTACACATGAATTTGGCTATTCAGAATACTTAATGATTGTTACGAATCAAATAATCTGGTATGGGTTTCTCTTTGTACTTATTCAGTTTCTGGGACCTTCGATAATTTTTTATCAAGCAGGAGAATTTGGGGAAAATGTGTTCTTTTTTGGTTTTGATTTGTACTAAATTTAAATTTAATACAATTGTTACTCGCTTTTTTTTTTTTTTTTTTTTTTTTTTTTTTTTTTTTTTTTTTTTTTTTTTTTTTTTTTTTGTTTTTTTTTTTGTTTTATTTTTTTTTTTTTTTTTTTTTTTTTTTTTTTTTTTTTTTTTTTTTTTTTTTTTTTTTTTTTTTTTTTTTTTTTTTTTTTTTTTTTTTTTTTTTTTTTTTGTTGTTGTTGTAATTGTAGCTTTTCATTGCTGTGCGTTTTCTTAGGACTTGAGAGGAACGTTAACTCACTGGTGTGTTTCAACAGTGAGTGAGTACTTTGCCATGGTGTGCAATACAAAGCATTAATGCAAGTGTTTCCCATGAATTCAGGGCAATGTCCAAAGATTTGAGTGACACTTTAAGGAGACCTTTGAAGCATTCTTTCTCCTCTCCATTTGAAATAATACACTAGCATATTTGTAGCTAAGGTTTCCTCTGATAGCTTACTGAATGACCCCCTTCATTTTTCACAAGTAACCGCAAATTATATTACCCCGAAAAAGAGCCCAAGATTTGCAATATTACAGGCTACAGTTAAAATTCTTTTTATATCTTGTGTGCTCACTTTCACAGCTTTAGAGTTATTGGAGGGGACGTTATTAGTCACTACAGTCTAAATATTTATAAGTAAAATTTAATTATAATTAGGGCTGGCTAAGGAAATAGTTAATCCTCTTAGCAAAGATAAGTGGGTGAAGAATGTTTAAGTTTCGTTGGGCGTGAAGCCAATTTTTACACTTCTTATTCTCCTATAATTTAAACTTAGTAACTGAGAATGGATTAGCCTCGACCTAAGTAAAAGCTAAGACATCGCAAGTCTGTCCCTGGATATGTCACACTAGTCTGTCCCTGGATCTGTCACATAGGATGGGATGTGTCCCTCCAAGTAAAAACTTGTCATGTAGACCAGTGGTTCTAAAACTTGTATTAAATGACTGACAGAAATTTATTTACATTTTTGTTTTTTTTATAAGCCCAATTTATTGATTATTGCGAATTTTCAATAATCACCTTTTTCTTGACTATGCTTGTAGGAGAGGTACTGATGGAGACATCAACAAAACATCCAGTATTGCTAGTATAGATAACTAATGCATTGGAAATGGCAGTGTTTTAAGATACCTGGATGCATACAAATTTACTACATTTATTATTCAGATCTTGTAGCCATTTGGGCATGTTACCTTTGGCCCGAGGCCATGGTGAAGAATTAGCACACTCTGCGCAGTTGTTCTTTCTATATTAGTTGTTGTTGTTGTCTGGTATTTTTTGGTAGGTGGCTAAGGCGTAAGTCCTAAAGTCTTGTCATACTTGATAATAATATTTCAAACAAAGTAGTATGAATAATAATTATACTTCTGGTAAATCAACAGGTTTATGTTTATGTATTCATATTTTAGGTGGATGAAAGTGTACTCATTGACAGTATCAATAAAGCCATCCAAAATATAAATACGTTGATGGAAATAAAAACGTTATTGTGATGAAATGAAGTGATCAAAAACTGATCTTCATTATGATTATTGATCTGTGATTCTGAGATTTGTTGATTCTGATACTGTTAAGACCCTGCAAGAAATATATTTGCTTTCTGCACCCTTCTTCAAGATAGGAAGATGTATTTGTAGGTTGAAAGTACTCTTGACAGATAACACCTTGGTAGAGATTACCATAGACACTTAATTCATTCTGTGTAAATACCTTCATTTTTAAAATATCTAGAGCCATTCGTGTGGATCTTTTTTTTTATAACATAATTAACCTTTTCTTTTAAAAAAAAATAATATTAAAGGTCCATCTTTTAAAAACCAGCTAAAAAAACAATAAGAAATGACCACAAAAAATGTGTGTAACTTTCCCTAAGCATTGTAATGCTTGTCTGTATGTAGGTCAACAGCTAATCATGGCCTTGTCATTATTTCCATATCTCAATTTAGCTTTTTCTTGACTGGGTTTGGTTGGGTCTTGTACAGGTCTGTGTTGAGTTCTTAGACTTGGTAGTACTTGTTAAGATTGGGATAATCATTGCCACATTTCAGTTTGAATTTTTGGTTTAATTTCAACCTGTTTGCTATCATAAATGTATTTTGGGTCTTTCATCAGAAAGTTTTTAAAATTCATAAATATTATTTTCTAATATCCATCCAAATTAGCATGATAGGAGTCATATAAGATATGATCATGTATATTTTTTGATACATGATACGTCATATTTCGCACATATAAAGCCATATAATGTTTTGTTAAATAAAAGCTATTTAAAACATTTTTTTGTTTGGAACTGTGTACAGCCATAGAAACACAACACTTTCTTTTCTCATAGTTTAATATCCCCTTGACCTTTAGCATCTTTTTGATACCACTTTGGGATGTCTTGTTTCCCCGAGTGGTGTCCCGTCTGATAAAAGATACGAATCAATTTATGTTTGGATCAGCCTTAAATGAGATCTGCATGCTATTATTTTTTTAATGGACGAGGTACAGTGTTAACATTATTTGTTATTAACTAATAGGCTTATGGCTTTTCATTTTTGAATATTTTAAATTGTCCAAGATAGGATAAAATACTGAATTTGACATCATATCTGATAGTAGAGAGAGATACTGCAAGAAATCTGGAATATTTTAAACTTTAAATGTCAGCTAAAGTTCTGTATATTGATTTTATTCAATATTGCTACCATTTTTGTGAAAGTACTTGACACTTCTTTGTGTTTTGATACATTTTCTTACCTAGGACACCTTAATCAAATATTTACCTTAAATATTCACTGAGAATCCCTTCCCAAATGTATTTGTACTGTCTGTTGCTTAATACAATATTTCTGAATCAATTCAATTTTGAAATAATACGCAAGGATTCCCTTGAAATTAAAAAAAGGCATTTTAATTTTTCGCCAGAAATGGTAATGTTATGGAAGTAGTAAATGGTGAATGTTGCTTCATTTAAGTGTTGTTAAGATTTTTGTATCATGTTATGGAAGTTACTGCAATTTTTTGGAAATGCTAATTTCTCTTTTAATTTGGTTCTTTAAACACACATGGCTGGTAGAGTGGTCTAAACGATATGGTTGGCTGTTGGTTCCATTTATTTTATTTTTTCGTTAAGGCTGACATCCTTTTTAATGGGGAATAGCTGCTAAAAAGCTTCTTCGGTAGATAAACATGATGATATTATAACTTTGCTGAAGAAGGCTTAAGCAGAAACATTGTCTATTTTGGTGCGTCTTCAATAAAGCTTTATCATACTTGTTTACATTCATAGTTATCTCCTTTTAATCTTTATCACAATCCGACCCTATTCTAATTTAAAAACAAATCTAACAGGGTTCCATTTGGACATGAACATTTCTTGTGAGTTTCAATATGTTTCTCACCTACATTGGCCTTACTGGATAATCTAAGCAGGATCTGGCAGCTGGAAAAAAAAAGTGTTTTGCTTTTAAACCAGTAAACAGTGTTGCTGTTCTTTCTTGTGAACAAAACCATTCATTGTTGATTTTGGAAAAATGGAGGAACCAAAAACTAATCCTGAAAAAGATGTTGGAATACTTGGAGGACTGTTTCAAACAGTTGTCAATGACTTAAGGGTAACTATTTTTAAATTGTGTAAGCCTTATATAGAGAGATTTCATTTAGTGCAAGGTAAAAATCCATGCATTATTTGAATATGGAGGTTTGCTTAAAAATGCATGCTCTTTTGGATAGTTTATTTGAAATATATTTAAGTAACTCTGTTATCGCTAAACAAAGAAAGGGAATATTACTGAATAAATTTATTTTCTCATGAAAAATTATCTAATTTAATTGGGGGAAAAGCTGCATTTGTCAATTTAATTTACTTGCTGCAAAATATTATTAGTGTTTGACTGCGCAATGAATAAAATTATTTGGTGACCTTTTCAGTACACATGATTAGCTCATGAAGATCATTCCTTCCTGTTGGGTCTTTGTAATAGTATACCGGAAGTAATAAAACTTTAACCAATTAAGAATGGTCCGTTACTGTTAGTGTAAATGGAGAGGTGTCTTGTAATTACTGTAGGCAACCACTAATGCCTGCTGTTCTAGGTTTTTGATAATATCAAATAAGTGCTAGCTTCCACTTCCACCATTTCAACCAAATTAGGCCATGCTATATACTAAGTACCAAGTTTGTTGCTGAAAGGATATTTTAATTAGAATCAAACACTTTTTCAACAACCCTTCTTGCAAGCACACAAAAAATGTGATAATAAAAATTATTGTACTGAATAATTTAAAATTTTACATTTAACATACACTACTTGATAAATAATTTATTTTGGATTTAAAAAGTTTTTTTTTTTAGGTTCAAAAGATAATTCAAGATTTCTATTTATTATAGGCTAATATTATAAAATACTTCATCATGGTTTTTCTTATTTAAATGTGGCCATGAAAAAGGAGTTTAGCTGCTATGCAGTAATGTTGGGCATGTATTAAATGAATTTTAAAAAAAAATGTTTAAGTGTCACACACTTGTGCTACATGATTATTATAGGCCTCTAAGTTGTAATAGTAATATGAAGTGTTTGTACTTAGAAGCTGTTAGGTAAAAAGAAATTTAAGTTTCCTTCTCCACAATTTAAGTTGTGATAATTTCAAGACTGCAATATTTCATACATGATACTGCATACAAAACGTAATGTTTACCAACTCCCCAACTTTTTTTTTTTGTTTTCAAACTTGAAAATTTATAAAATAATTCATTCGGATTGCGCTTTTTTTTATAGACATTTTTAAACAGGTGTTCTAATCTCACAAATATTTTAATGATCTTAATATATTTGTATCCCATGTAATAGAATTAAATTTAATTCTTAATAAGCTAATAATTAAATTAATACAGAATGCCCAGTGTCATAACTTTTTGTTCTTGTTCAAATATTTGGAGGAAAGAAAACATAATAATCATTTTGTCTCTCTAGGGTAGCTCTCCAGTATGGGAAGATTTTACTTACAAGTCTATGAAACTTCACTCTTCACTTAAGTGAGTTTTGATAAGTTAAGAAATTATTAAAAGATAAAGGCTGTACACTGGTTATTACAGATGTATTACAAAAAGGAATAAAGCTCAGGGTAAAAATTTGAAAACTAAGATGGAAATATGAAAGTGTACACCTCATCTAAGGTGATGAAACTGCTCTACGCAGAAACAGGCAATATCTTTTTTTGTAATTAAATGGTGTTGTGTACATTTATGGTGCTAACATGGAAAAATACATTTTTATGACTGAAATCTTACCTTAATTTTTGAAATAAGATATTTTTGCTTTCCACCAATTATTTTACTTTTTTAATGCTCGAAATAACAAAAATAACTGCATTATAATATATAATTATATTATAGGACAACTGTGGTTACTATTGGTGCCTTTCTTGAAGCGTTTCAGAAAGTAGCAGATATGGCTACAAACTCTAAAGGTCAGTAAAATAGTTAGTCTAAAAGTATTTTGCCTAAATAAAAATAGCTTGTCAGTATTGTCGTGATACTGCTAGTTAAATAAGAGAATATGAAAGTAAATGTTTTTACTATACTTAAAATATACCTAATTGTCATGCGCTTTTTTTAATAATGGTTTTATTTTTTAATTATTTATTTTTGTCATGGTATTTAATTATATTTCCTGGCAAACTGGAAGCTTGTAATAATTCCATTATCTGTCTGCTGTAGACATGGATGCATGCATGAGTTAGGTTAAGCTACTTGAACTACTCTCATATATAGACAGTCTGTATCCATGTTAATGACAATCGGAACTTGAGCATTGAAGTGCTAGCTCCTCCCAGGGTTAATTTCGAAACATGTGCATCATTTTTTCAATACTTGAAGGCACTTTTAAAAAAAAAAAATTATAAGATGACCAAAACATTTTTCATATAAACATTGAAGTTTCTGTTGGCTATGTTTTTGTATGGGGTTTGAGCTCAACTTAAATCTTTCAGTTAAGTTTCTTCTAGGCTTTGAGAATAAGCGGTGTATATTGTTGAGTCAAGCACTTGCCATCTCGCTAATTAAATGGCCTCATGTGCATTTTATGGTCACGTTTAACAAATAAAAAGTGACCGCTGGAAGTATTTCCATCCAATTTATACATCACAACACTTAAGTGTGTGAAGTGGTGACAAACTGAAGTTATACAAATGTTTTATTGGCTGTGTTCCAGTGGTTAAGATATCATTGGAAATGATTGAGTTTGAAACACTCAAGGTTAATATACACACAAAACATTGGGATGATCCACTTAATCTTATTAATGGTAAATGACAAAATAAGGTCATACTAATTAGAGGTACCTTTGTGGCAGTCTTGCATTGATTAGCCATTAGGAATTTTAGTTTGTTCTGTCATCTATTTCTCTTTTTAAAGACCAAACCCTTATTCCTTGAGTTTCCACTTCTTAGAATAAAATAATCAATATAATGAATAACAAGGTGTGAAAGAAAGTTCAATTTTGTGCGTGTCCGGTTTTATATTATTATTTTGATCTGAGGGGCAAAAGGGTTATTTATAAGTGGTAATAATCAATGAGCTTGTTACACATTAGATGTTTGCTAATTAGAGATGCATTGATCCAGATGTTCATGCTCCACTAAGAGTATTTTTCTGATGAGTCTTTAATGATTATTGTGGTAGCACTGCAAAGTACTGTCTGAGCTTGTACATTTTGAATTAAATGTCCTTTCATCAGGGTGATTAAATTTCAAAATGTTCAGTAATTTTGATATAAGCTCATCAAGGTTAACATTAGATTGTTTATTTGTGTTTTTGTTAATATGTTTCTGTTTGAAAATGTATCTTTTTATAGGTATAAGCAGGGATGGGTATAAAGGAATAATCAATAGAAGCAAGATTTCTCACAATAGTCTTTTAGATTTGTTTTAGACATTAACATTTCAATGTTTAGCACAGCAAAATTCAACACACACAAAATTACATATTTTCTGTCATGTTGTGAGTCACAGCGCAACCTTGGTTAAAAAAGTAGTGGGAAGATGCCCAGTTTCAAAAACATCGCTGAGAATATGACACGTACATAAAAGTATAATGTTAGCGCATAAAAAAAAAAATTATTCAACTTAACAGATTTCAAAGTTATTGTAGTTTGCTGCTTGGTAACCTTTGCAAGTGAATTGACCATTGTGATTTACTAGGCACTTAAACTTAACAATATTAAAAGTTCTTAATTGTTCCATTTTATGATGGGTAAAAACAATTTTTTTGTAAAATTTACAGGTGCTACAAGAGAAATAGGTTCGGCTTTGACACGGTTATGTATGCGACACAGAAGTATAGAATCACATTTAAAAGTTCTAACTAGGTAAAATCGTACAGCTAACAAATATACGCAATTTAATTAGTGTGCCTGTACTAACATACATAAATATAATATGTACGTTTGAAAAAATTATTTACCTGTATTATATTCTATATTTATATTGAAAGTAGTAGACTATACTTTTAAAATAATATTAAAATCATAGGACCTAAATCAACAGAATGTTTTCAATTCTTATAGTAATTTTAAAAAATAATCTTAATTGTTGTTTATCATCATCAGCTCTATACTTGACAATCTAGTAGCCCCCTTACAAGAAAAATTGGAAGATTGGAAAAAAGTTGTGGCCCAACTAGACAAGGACCATTCTAAAGGTTTGATCCATTGAAATTCTAATCATGTCTTTTTACAGTCTTCATTTTTATATGTGCTAGAAATTATTCTTTTTCCTTGTAAACAGAAACCTTTTTTTTTTAAATATTTTTTTTTAGTAATTTAAATGGTACCCATTTTTGTGATATTTTGTGAGTGTGTTTAGTTGTTTTCTCAGGGTTGCTAATAACGTTTACTAGAATTTAAAAGGCAAAAAACTCACATTATTCACTTAGTAAAAATATTCTCTTCCTAACCTTCAGAATACAAGAAAGCTAAACAGGATATCAAAAAGGCTGCATCAGATACCATGAGGTTACAAAAGAAGGTCAGGAAAGGAACTAGTCATGGTGAGGCCTTTCATTTTGTTATAGCATGACACTCTATAGTGTGAAATGGTGAGGCCTTTCATTTCGTTATAGCATGACACTCTATAGCAACGGATCTCAACCTGTGGGTTGCATGACCCTTTCCCAGGGGTCACTTAAGACCATCTGAGAACACATATACTTCCTGCTATAAAGCACCAACGAAAATAACTGTGTGGCTAGGGGTCGCCACGACAATCACGACACGTCCAACTGTATTAAAGGGTTGAGACGTTAGGAAGGTTGACAACCACTGCTCTATAGTGTAAAATGGCGAGGCCTTTCATTTTGTTATAGCATGACACTCTATAGTGTTTGTTTCAACATAGTAATAAGATGTACCTGTAGACAAAAAAAACTCTATGCAATCTGTTGTATATATATCCTAGTACAGCGTAGGGCTTGATTGATTTTTAACTTCAACATAGAACTATTTTAAGCCACCAAAACTTGTCTGCTAGGAAGACCTTGATATTGACATCACTTTGTAACTGTGTTGTGTCACTTCTTCCCTGCCCACCCCTTTCTCGGCTGGGGAAAAGGTTGTTTACATTCCAAATCATTCCATTTCTTCTCAAGAATAACATTAGGTGATGCAATTTTTAGATTTTCTTTACTGGAATGTTCGAATTTAATTCCTACATAAAGCCTGTCAGGTTTCTTAGCAAATAGATGTAAAAGACATTATATTATTGATATTATATTAATAAAAAATGTGTATTTTGTTGATTGTACCTTTTTCACTTGCTGTAAGTCGATACAGGTTTTTGCTTCTGTACTCAACTTTGTATTTATATAAAAATGTATTTATTTAATTTAATTAAATTTAGTATCACTAGCTTTGGTATTGTTTTCATTGCATACTCTTTGATCGGTCATTTGTTACGCATTGTTTCTTCTACGAGCAAACTATAACAAAGATAAAATCTTTAAAACCATAATGGTACAAGTGTAACTGATGATGCACTGATAAAAAAAAAAAGCCTCTTGCAGTTTTTTTTATGTCCTTCATGGGTAGAAGGGTTAGCTGTAATATATCATCTATTAATTCATTTTCTGTCAGTGAGCCATCTTATCACAACATTGCTCCACATTGTCAATCAATAATTAGGAACAATCAATCTTAAAATACCAAGGCATCTAATACATCTAGGTAGGATATTTGGTTTTAGAAAGGGGGGGGGGGGTTGTGGGGAGGTTTAGCTACCCGGTTGCTGGTTTTAGAAACCTGATTTTAAAATGGTTATTGTTTTTTACTTTAAAATGCATCCTCAATCAGTCTGCACAGCAAGGTCAGACATATTATAAATATTATATTTTATAAGATTGTAAGCAGAAGATGATGTGCTCGAAAACCTATAGTTTTTACCAGTGACCTGACTGCTGTAGTGCAATCAGCAAACTTATTATTTAAATTCTACAGCAGAACACACAACTGCAAAGAAAAAAAATCATGATGGATTTTATACTGAGCGCTCATCAAAGCATTTGCTTTTCTTTCTTTTTATGAGATCTCCTTTCTTCTCCTCCATTCTCCCTCCATCCCTTTTTTTCTTTCCCAAATTATATATATTTTTATGAAATAGTGTTAAACAAGATGTTGAAGCTTTTTAAAAGTCTTTTACTTATTTAATAATGATAAAAAGTTCTGGATTCTCTTAAAAAGGGATACCAATAATTGAGTTATTATAATTTGTGAAACCAAACCAAATCAGGATATCTGATCATTGTTTAATCCTTAGTTTTTAGCAAACAAATATTTCAAGATATAAATAGGTCATGGTTTCTGTGACATAGTTATTTTTTGCTGTTTTTTCTGTATTGTTATACTTGTCCCAGCTTGTCAGTGTCAAAGAGAAGACAAAGTCCCATTTTCTTTCCAGTCCCTTCTTTGTATTTGTTTTCTTTTCCTCAACACCTCCAGGAATGTTGATCTTGTATTCAATTCATTATTTAGGTTTGGGCTGATGGCATGGAATAGACTTCAAAGTAACTCTGTTCTGACAAATTCGTACTCTAGAAATTTCAATTAGTGATTTGTTTACATTATGATCCATCATTTTCACTGTTGATTACTTATAAAGAATCATTAACAGCAGTTTCTACAAAGGAGCGTATTCAGATATTGTTTTCTCTCTCTCTCTCTCTCTCTCTCTCTCTCTCTCTCTCTCTCTCTCTCTCTCTCTCTCTCTCTCTCTCTCTCTCTCTCTCTCTCCCTCTCTCCCCCCCCCCATCTTATCCTAAATCCCAAAGTATTTTTTTTTCCCTCTAATTGAATAAGACCCTTGCTTTTTGCACAACTAAAAATGTATTCTGTGGCACTACAGCCTATGTTGGGCTGTGGCCTGACTCACTCATGTGTTTAAAAGATAATGATTGATGGACTGCATTCAAGTTGTGTATGAAATATAAGAGCAAGGTATGCTAAACTTGAATTCATAAACAGGACAAAAGATTTTGACGGTTTGGCTTAGAGCCTTCATCAGAAAACAAAGATAAAAACAAGTATAACAAGTATCAGAAATTCTCTTTGCTTCCTTCCTATATGCTTCATTCATGGCAGTCTTCTGTTTTTCTTGGTTGTGACCTTGATGCTTAGCCAAAACAGAAAGTTCCCTATGTTGCCTCTGTTTAGTTGGATGTGAACTATTGAAGAAGTGAAAAGAAAAAAAATTCTTTTGATGCTTGTTATGAAGGAGCTATGTCAAAATCTAGATATTCTTTTTTAAGTAGATACCTGCATTTCCATGTTTGCTTTATTTTTATGCTTTTCTTTACGCTTCCTTAAGATGAGCATTTAAAGAATAAATATGCCTCTATTTACCAGTTGGCCCTCATGAAGAAAGGACAATTTCTTATATACAGGATTTTTAACATTAAAACAGGACTCTCGGTACATTTGTAAATTTCTACAGCATTGTTTTCTTTAATATAATACAAACAGTTGGTGTACGGCTCATTTTTGCTCCTGTTTTTTTTGTTTGGATAGTATGAATATTTGATTCAGCACTGGACTCAGCACAGAGCCATGAACTATCCTTGCACACTAACACACAGTCCGCTCTGTCTGTGGATTTAGTTACATTTCCCAACTGGGTATTGGCTTTGGCATGGAATTTGTTTGCTCAACTTGTTCTCAGCCTGCAAAGCCCTGTCAAGAATGCTCATGTGCTGACAAACAAATACACGAGGTCATTTAAATACAATTAAACAATATTTATCTTTGTGTGATACTTCTCACATTTTCATCCTTATGAATTGGTAATTAATTCCTTCTGTTTTTTATTTTTTTTTAAGATGGTTTTGATCAGAAGTTGTCAATGAGCTAATCCTTTTACCTGATTTGATATAACTGATAGAAGTTAATGTGTAAAAGGGGTGCAGAGGGCGACTGAAGGATTATTTAATTTATTCAAACTGAATCCTAAGGGATAGATTTTAGGGAAATGGTATTTTTGTAACACATTCTTTTTTAAAGTTTGTTTTTTAAATATGAATGCGTGTAACATTTAATTTAAAAAAAATTTTATACATCATTGTAATCGTTAAAAAATAACTAAATCTCTGTCTAATTTATTTAATTTACATGAGTTTCACTACTCTCATATCTTACTTCACTTAAAACAAGTGTTGGTGGTGTTCAGTGGGTTTGACGGGTGGTGTGTGAATGGCACAGAAACTTGTAATTTTTCCTTATCTTAAAAATAAATGTCAAATAAATGGTGTTTATCACATTAAAACCCAGACTTACCCCATCCCACAGAATGCATTAACTGAAATTACATTATTGGTGGCTTGTTTGTATTGCTTTGTATTTTTCATTGTTTAAAAATTAAGAAGCTACTGCATATTCGTTATTTTCAGGCAAGTCAGACATGCATCACAAGCTTGAGAGTGCCATGTTGGAGGTCAACTCTAAATACCACCAGTTAGAGGAAACAGAGAAAAACTCTGTCAGGGCTGCGCTTATTGAGGAGAGGTCGAGGTTTTGTCTTTTTATCACCTGCCTTAAACCATTTGTTGTAAGTCTGTCTTTCATCTTTTAAAAATTTTTTCTCTTAAAATGAATAATAAAAATAACATAAATTTAAATTTAATTTCTCTTTGTGCATACACAAACATTAACTGATGACATTTTTTGTCTTCATTTACATTCGAAATAACAGTTTTGCAGTTTTTTAAAAAATTAAAAAATTGACAGATGGACATTGGTACAACATTATTTAATAGCTTTGTTTATCACTTATAGTTTGTAATTATATTTTGTTATCACAGGCATTTTGCCTTTGTTGACATAAATCATACATACTCGGCAATCTTAACCATGTTGTATTTTTCTTCTCCAGGATAATGAGCTGAAACTTCTGACAGAGATTTCTCACATAGGTGAAATTATGGAGAGCTTGTGTCTACAAGCCAGTGATCCTTCAGTCCTACCACCCTCTAGTGAGCAGGTCATCCTGGATCTGAAAGGTGTTGATGGTGCAACTTGGAGCTTAAATCAGGTTGGTGCTCATGGCTTATCCTTGGAGATGTACACAACTGATGACAGTAGGTTTACATCATCCTCTTACTAACACAGCTGATGAGAATTTAAACAAAAAGTTTTACTTTCAGCCTGCATGAAGTCAGTTTTGCTCAGCCAGCTTTCTTTTAGGAAATTCAAGCTGTTTATCATTTATAATGCCAGTGAAGAAAATTTTTAGCATGAACTTGGATAGCATTATTGTTTTTCATAGTTACAAATTTGGTAGATCAAAAAGCTTATGTTTTTAACGTAATACAATATATTTAAGATATGGTACATACAGTTTAATATAAATCATTAATGCAAATAAAACCAAATTTGATTTGAACTAAAAAAAATTGATTTATTGTAGGAATTTTTTTTTTTTTTTTTTTTTTTAAAAATTTTTTTTATTTTATTTAAAAATAAAAAAAAAAAAAAAAAAAATTTTTTTTAGGAATTTTTTTTTTTTTTTTTTTTTTTTGTTGATGTTAAAGTATAATAAAAGAAATCACTAAAAAAAAATTTAATTATCTCCAATATTGGATAAGATATAATAGTTATTTTATCTTAGATCCAAAATTGTTTTAAAATTTCTATATCTCCCAATAACATTAGGCACAACACATGAAACTAACCACTGCACAAATAAAAAACAAAATTTACTTATTTAAATTAATTTATTAATGAATAATATTTTATATTAGGTTAAAAATGCTAAGTTATATTAAAATGAAATTTATTTTATGAATCTATTATTCATATTTACTTCAGAAATAAGTCAAATGTTTCATAATTACAGATAACAGAGAAATGATGTTATAATAATTATTTAATTAATGTAATATTAAGCTAAAGATATTTTCAAAGGTCTTTTATTGCTATCTAACTAAATTTTCTTTCTTTTATGCTTATCTTTAAATTTTAATGGATAAGGCCTGTTTTACACTTGAGAAGTTTGAATTGATGAATGTTGAAATTTGTGCAATCTCGAGCCCTGTAAAAATGATCATGGCTCCAATCTGCTTGAGATGCACTGTTGAATTTGTGCTTATACAACTGACTCCTTTTCACTGGACTACCCAGCAGCCATCCCCTCCCAGCTCCCCCTCATCCCTGGGCTCCCGTAAGTCAAGTATGTGCAGCATCAACAGTATTAACAGCAGCTCCAGCGGCTCCTCTCACTCTCCAAGCCACACCATGCACAAGCGCACTGCTTCACAGGTACAGGGTTTCATTCGTTTCAGCAATTAAATCTTCACCCCCTACTTTGGCTATTCCGTCCTTTTCTAATTTTTTCTTTGTTTTAAATCTCAGAGCTTTTTTTTCCAACTAGTCTTTAAAATAGTTAATCAGTTTTTTTAAATTTTTATTTGCAGCATTTGTTAAATGTATTGTGGGATGTGTCTATAGATTTTTTCAAAAAAATCATAAATATGGGAAGTTGTATTCTCAGATGCTATGAAAGACAATCGATGTCTGTGGAAATTGTATTACTTTGGTTTTAAAAAAAGTCGGCCTTAGCCTCCATTTTCCCAGTATTACTTTCACTAAAAGTTATTCAAAATTACGGATTGGAAAAGTTATTCTAAATTAAAAAATTATCAGGTTTTAAAAAAAAATTGTTTATCGGTATCTGAATATTTTTTACAATGCATACCCAATTATTCTGTACATCAAGGTCATCTTGACATTTTATTTTATAAGATCGAAAGTGGGAGCTATATGTATCTTTTAAACCATCAAAGCAACCATCATTTTGATACCATATATTACTAGTAATTAGCAACTAGGTTTATTTTATTATTCCATATGTTTATTTATTTTTATTCGTTTACTCTTTATTTATTAAATAGTAAATTAAAAAAATAAAATTTAAAAAAATAGTTAGGTTTTTTAAAACTAAATAAAAATGATTTTTTTAATAATTTCTGATTATTAATGAAAGTCCTTATTCAAAACTATTATTGGAAACGTATTTGAATAATGCATATTCCCCGAAATATATTTTTATTCCCAAAGCTTATATTTTATCCACAAACTATTACATTATTCGCATGATTTCTTTGACCCGTGGGTTGTTTATTCAAACCTTTAATGATACCGAGATTCATAGATTAGATGCTATATACTATTTTAACTTTCTGCTTTAGAATGATTCTATATTTTGTTCAGTCCGAATGTTGTTTATGCTACCTTGCTTTGCATGATTGGCCTTCACAAGCTGACCAGTATTCTGCTTGCATTGTTACTGTAACTGCCTCAAAATGTATATTTTTAGCAGTCGAGAGCCATCAAGGCTATATTATAAACTCTAGTTAAATTTCCCCTTTTGTCGAAAAAGTCAGTTTAAAGGTAGTTAAATATTGATATTTCTAGCAAACACATAATGAAAGAGCTAAACAACTATTTTAAGTAGTGGGAGGATTGATAGTGCAACTAGAACTTGTGAATAAGATTATGTAATGACCTATTTTATTTTATATGAAATAATTGTCAAGATATTTTTTAAAAAGGACCAAGAAATATATTGAAAAGATAATACTAACAAAATTTATATGTAAAAGGAAAAAAAGATGCAAGATTATAATTTACTGAATCTATATAATTCATTTTTGAGCTGAGGGAACATCTATATTATATTAATGCTGGATACTTTAAGTAGGTTTTTTTGTTGTTGTTGATTATATCTCAAATATGTACAGCCAATATTTTGTTCTCCTCACAATATATCCAAGACACAGATCTGTTAACCTTTATGAATCTCATCTACATATTTATTAAAGATTTAGCATGGAAAACTCAGTATGAGAATCGCTAGTTTTAGACATTTTATAATTAATTAATTAAAACGTTGTTGATCATTGCACACCCCCTGTATTTGTTAAAGTAGTTTCCTGTCAAGTATAGCCCCTACTATATGCTTCCATGAAAAGCTTACCTGCATACATATATAATCTTCATTTCATATTCATCTAGTAAATTTGGTTTCTTGCTGTTTTTCATTCATCTGACCGTATCCTCACCACCCATCATCCCCCATCACACAGCCCCCACCTGGAGCTATCCGTTTGACCAGTGTCAGCTCACAGGACTCAGGCTTCACATCCCAGGATACTTTGTTCCTGTGTCCCATGACACCACAGTCTCTCAATCTTTATCAGGTAGGAAGAGGTTTTATTCCAAACTACTTCTGGGAAGTTATCCTAGAGCTGAGACCAGGGAAGATGGCTTTGACTAAGAATGAAAAGGACATTACTTGTAGTTCTCTCCATAGCACAGTTCCTTTTTCCTTTATTTTCATTTTAATGGCCTAATTGTATAAAATTACAGTAAATTACATTTGTTGACATCTGTATACTTAGCTTTTTCTCAGTTGTTGTTTTTTTAAACTACATCTTGACAAAGATTTTTTTAAAATAAAGCATGACTAGATGAGAATGTTGTTAATACATTGAAGGTCAAAATTTTAATTTCATAGTCAAAATTATCTGAAGAGCTCTAAGCTATACTGTTAAAAACAGTATGCATGGGGTCTTTGTCTTCTTTAAATTAATTGTTTTGAGGTTATCTTCTTTAATTACTTCTTTAAAAAGACTCTGCTGCAGAAAAAGTTTTTTTTTTCTTTTTTCCAAAATCTTTAAAATTATTTGGCTAATCTAGAAACCTTATTAATGTAACTGATTATTATAACTTACAAACAAAATTAATGTAAATGCCAGCTAACATAATGTACTTTTAACGTCATCAATAGGACTGCTGCAAACACCATATCTATCATACATTTTCAGCTTTATCTTTCTCATTACTTGCATGTAATCTCTTGGTTAAAATGTGATACAAGCTTGATAGATAGGGATATGATCAGGTCAACATCCATTATAATTAATGACAACCTGTCCACTTCTAATAAACCATATAACCATATGGAGCTTTATCCACAATAACATCATCAAAACTGCATCATGCGCCCAAATTATGTTTGTTTTTTTTTGTTGTTGTCAATTTGAATATTTCCCTTTTATGTATACTGTATAAATATCAACAAATTATAAGAAGACATTTTTCATGGAACTCCACCCAGTTTCCTTATTGTTATGTGAGAGTATAATGTTGAGGCAAAGGTTGTATAACAACTGCACTGTTGCAATGGCTGCAAATTTTTCTTTTTTTCACTAGAATGTCATGATGATGTGTTGCATGTATCAGTGAATGTTTTAATAACTAAATTTTTCTACTCTCATTTCAAGAAACAAATAATCAAAGTTTTAATCTTCAACAATTTTTGTTTGCCCCAAAGAATAATATGTAATTTTTTTATTTTACATTTTCCACTAAGTGGAAATGCAGCCATTAAATGTATTGTTACAGTATTTTTTTTTTTTTTACGTAACTCAGAAGTCAAGCTGTTCTATTTTTTTTTTTACCCTTTTTATCCTCAATGGCTGTCAGAAAATTCTGATTAATTATTAATAAATTTCTATCTCCTGTGCCCTTTTAATAACAATAAATTTCCGAGTCTGAAACTAAAATATTCTCTTTTAACTAAATATGTTTAAATTTTTTTAAATAATATGTAATTTTTTTATTTTACATTTTCCACTAAGTGGAAATGCAGCCATTAAATGTATTGTTACAGTATTTTTTTTTTTTTTACGTAACTCAGAAGTCAAGCTGTTCTATTTTTTTTTTACCCTTTTTATCCTCAATGGCTGTCAGAAAATTCTGATTAATTAGTAATAAATTTCTATCTCCTGTGCCCTTTTAATAACAATAAATTTCCGAGTCTGAAACTAAAATATTCTCTTGTAACTAAATCTGTTTAAATTTTTTTAACCCCATTTATGGAAATGATTAATTCCTTCTGTAATGCTTAATGAATTGTATCTTAAATCATCTATAGTAAGCATTTTAGGATTTACACATGTTCCAAATTTAAATAATAATTGATCTGTTTCATACAGAACCTTTTCTACATGGTTCCTCTGATTTTATTTTTGTCTTGTCATATTTGATTATGTATAGACTTTTTCTCCTGATCATAATCCAACTATTGTATATCAAGCTTTCTTTCATAGTTTATACCCTGATAAGTTCTAGGAGATGTTAGACATCTTACAAAGATGTATCTATTGTCTATCTGGCTTTCTTTCTTAGTTTATACCCTGATGAGATATGTTCTAGGAGATGTTAGATATCTTACAAAGATCTATCTATTGTGTATCAGGCTTTCTTTCATAGTTAATTCTCTGATATGTTCTAGGAGATTTTTAGACATCTTACAAAGATCTATCTATTGTGTATCAGGTTTTCTTTCATAGTTAATTTTCTGATATGTTCTAGGAGATTGTTGGACATCTTACAAAGATGTATCTAACTAAATCACATCACTCACAAAACAATCCAGAATTTATTGTTCATACTGTCCATAAGAATTGTAATTTGAATACTGAAACTGTGTGAATTTGACAAGACACTGATCTTTAACTTGTAGGTAATATGGAAATAAACTAGTCTTGGTCTTATATATACATAAGACAAAGACTAGTTTATTTCCATATTCCATATAAAATAAACTGTAGGTAATGTAGGTACCTGTGATCTGTTTCCTCATCAAATGTTTAAGCATGTTTAAATTTCCATTTCAACATTCAACTCGTAGGCATCTGGTGGCCTGGACCCTGAGGGTGATGGAGACTGTGACTCGACTCCTACTACGCCTTCAGACAACACACCTAGTGCCAGCTCTACCTGGAACAACTGGCCTAATCTACCTGGAGCACCTAAAATTGACCCCGCCCGTCCACATACCATCAGCTCCACATATGAGAAAGGACACAGTAGACCCCGTAATAATGGCTTTGAAATCTCCAACAACACTTTAAAAAACCAAATAAATTAAATTTAGCAAGATAATTGTTAGTTTTGACAATGAAAAATTATTCTTAATTATGCATACTTGCAAAATTAAAATAATGTCATATTACTTTCAATTGGATACTGACACTAACATTACGCATTTATTTAATCATAAATTAATATCCCTTACCTTTCCCAGTTAGTCTAATAGGAAAGTCTCAAAATTTGATGCTATGCTAATGACTAAATGAGTGAGCCATGACTTCACCATGAGGTCATAAAATATATCCCTGTTGTAGCTTTACTATTAATTTATAAATATCTCAAGTTCAATGAAACAAAATTATTTTTTAAAAATCTCTTTCAACACACATTGACTGACTATATTACTGGTAAGCTTCGAATTAAAATATCTCAAGGAATGAAATGCCCTACTTTGGTCACCAGCAAAAAAAGAAATAAAGTTTGTCATGGAAAAGTGTGAGTGCCCTGAAATAACCTGACTCATCGCAATCAAGTTTTATTTTAAAATTTTGTTCTCTGTATCTTTTAAATCTTATGAAGTTATCGATTGAATGTATTTCTCTTAAATTTCAACTTCTCGTAGGCCACACATGACTGATTATTATTTTTAAACATTAACTTACGCATATTTTTAAAATACTTTTTCAATAATATATACTGAATGTCATGGAGGAAATGTTAACCTGTTGTATTTTTTTTTACCAGCCCTTAAGCTTGATATGTTTGAGCCACCGCAAGAAGACATGGAAGTTTCTTCTAAACCCAGCAGATCCACTAGTCAGAAAATTGCTGGTCACAAACGGCCGTCGGCCACCATCAGCAAACTACAGCCAGTGCTACCACCACACTGCCCTAAACCTAAGGGGGTTGCTGTTGCTCCCCCCATGTTACCCCCAGGTAAATGTTGTTGAGTGCTGTATGGCATAGAATTAAGATAAGATTCTTTATTGATCCAATAAATGGAACTGGTTTTTTTTTATTGCATTGTACATATTTATCTTCAGCACATAAATAGATATTTTAACCCAGATATTTAACAATTGAAACACAAGACATTTAAAGTACAGTGGTCCCTCGTTTATCCCGGGGATTAGGTTCCAGAAGCTCCTGTGATAGGTGAAAATCCTCTGAAGTAGTGACCTTATATTTAATTTATTATTTATAAATACTTTATAAACCCTCCCCACACTCTTATAAACCTTTCACCACACTCTTTATTAACCTTTCCCACACTCTTATAAACACTTCCTATGCTCTTATACATCTAAAACCTTACACCACACTTATTAAACTTTCCCATACTCTTTTAAACACTTCCTATGGTCGTAAAAACTTTATACACTCTTAAAGCTATGAAATTTTAACAACATAAAATTCTATATAAATCTGTGATAAAAATTAGATGTACCTTATATTCTAGTAAAAAAAAAAAAATCGGTGATTATTGAAACACGATATGGCAATGGACAACTGTATTTGTTGAACCGAAACAATCTCAGATGTGAAGTGTTACCAAAAGCTTATTCCTTTGTTAATGTTAAAAAAATTAATCAAATTGTATTTTTTATGTTGGGGGAATACAGCTTGACAGCAGCAAAGAATTTTGAAAACAAATTTTCGTATCTGTTTTGTAGTTGCACAACCAATTTATGCCAACATGTCGGAGTTGGGGGATGCCCAGTCTGAGTTGTCACCCGACGACGGGGAACCCACAACACCAACCACATCACAGACGCAGGTAAGACTCAAGACTCATTTAAGTTTAATATTTACAACCCTAACCGTAATGTCACTTGATTGATGTTTAATATCTACTCTCACGGGGTTGTAATGATGTTACCCTATGTTTCCCCTTACTGTTAACTATTGAACAGGCATCATTGTTGTTTACATATTTATTTCCATCAGCATTCTTTCCCTGTGACCTGCTGATGAATTTTATTTTTAATGGGATAATATCAAGTAATGGGTGCTCTTGTTCTATTATGATTTAAATCTAGTGTGTTTGCAGGATTTCTGGAATGAATTAATTGAGTTAGAAATGGATTGCTGCATTTGACGTATTCTTTGAGAGATTACCACCCACATTTTTATGTACTAACTTAACCAATTATTTTGGTTATTTTGGTTTTTATGAAGAAAAAAAAGAAGGTTTCTTCATCAACTAATTCAAAAAATGTTTAACATCATTTGTTGAAATCAATTGTGAGCATTCACTGAACCTTTGATGCCTATTAGGATGTTCTGGGCATTACCCTACTTTGGAGCATCTTGTACAAACAGCATTTTCTATTATTATTATTAGTCAGGCAACATACTAATGTTAAGATCTAAATAAATCAGTTGTCTATTCAATCTAGTGCCTCATCTCAGTTTAAAGTCATGTTTTGTCAACATTACACCAACTTTGCCACACATTAAATGGTCTGCTACACTGCTAAACTGTTGTATTAGTCTATCATTGCACATGTACTAACTCAGTCATGCCAGTTGGGGGGGGGGGGGGGTTAAAGATATTGCTCTGGGGAGAGAAAAAAAAAAGTGGCTAATTGGGATATTTCCTTGCAAGTTTGATATTTTTTATGTTTATTTATAGATAGTTTTTATGTTTATTTATAAATACAACTTCTTGTTGTTAAAGCAAATTGATCACAAAGGCAGACCTGTTTACTTTTTATGATTGTATGCTGAGACCCGATTTTCAGAGACCCGGTAAAAAAAATATTCTGGTAAAATTTCCTGTAAAAATTTTTTTCAGTTATTGACATTTCTAATAAAGATCTAGCAGTGAATGGACCAAGAAAAACTATTGGTTGTAATTTTTTTTAAAAGTTGGGACCCTCCTTCATTTTATTATGCACGCACTGAGAGGGGAGGTGGGGGTTGTTGATTAAGGCGATTTGTGGCATACGAGATGCATTGGTGGGGGCATTGGTGGGAGTGTCAAATGCTATAAAAATATCACTGCAGCTTATCATATTGATGGTGGTGATGATTGTCATATTATTGTGTTGTGTGTGACAGTGAACTAACTAGCTGCGTCACCAGTTATATTTTGACTAGTCGCCCTAGCGACAACTTCACTCACCGTCCCCTTTGACTGCTACCAAGCATGTGACGTATTTTTGTTATATAATTATTTATTTCGTCTGAACCCTGGCGATTGTGAAAACAGAGCAAACTAGAGATGTTTTTTAAAAAATAAGATACGTTATCCAACTTTTCTGCACTGGAATGGTGAATTTGGACATATTTTTTATGATCTAGGTAGCAGCTTTTTAAAAATATTTTTAGAACTCGCAAAGCAGCTCTATCCTCTTACTGATTTTAATACAACAGTTTGGTATCACTACTTCCCACCACACTTCTTTTTTACAGCTTGCGGTATTTATGTTATATGTTGGAAAAAATAATCAAGGGCCTATTGAATAGGCGACGGCACAATTTTTTTTCCCCATTAATTAGGGTAGGGGAAGGTTGGTTCTTCTGAGCAAAATAATTATGTCACCAGCACAGAAAGACGTATTAGTGGACTACAGTGTGTTATCAATGTCATATATATATAAGAATCAGCTATGCTGACATAATGCCAAAGAACCAAAAAGATTTAAATGCGTTCTGATTATTTTAATTTACTGAAATGGAATAAATTCAAATGCGCAAAAAATAACATAAATACGCTTTTCTTTTAGTAAAAGTTTAAGTATTATTATTATAAATTACAAATACATTTAAAGTGACAATTAAGGAACTATTTTCAGCATTTTATCCGAATTTAAAATTATGAAGAAAAAAATTTTATTAAAAAATTATATCTAAGAAATAAATTGTAATCACATTTATCGGGAAAACCCAAACATCAGTTGTTTTTAGTGCGTATTTTAGTGCGTTATTAATATTAGAAATAAAATTAAAATTAATTTGTTCTAAACAAACAGCAAATGATGTCATAGCAGGAATCCCTATGTTAGCTAAAACTCTTCAGTTTCTTTGATTTAATAACCGCGGGTTAGAAAACTGATGATGCATTTCCCCCTTCTTTTAAGGAAAATTAATAAATATAACTGATTGCTCTTTAAATTGTTAATAAAACACAAAGTTTTTAGCTTTGTATTGTTAACATTTAATAAGTTTTCACTTTTTTTATATCCAAAAATATGCTTTTATTAAATTTATAATGTAATGAAAACTTAATCTTTAAATATACTTCTAATAAGAAAATTCCGTTTAAGTCAATCAGTACAGCAAAACTCCATTGCCAAATTGCATTCACTAATCCACTTATAACTCATCCAAATAAGAACAAAACATATGAAGTGAAAAATATGTTAGTTTAGGTATGGAAGGGACTAGAATCTGGTGGAAGATTTTATTAATTTTATTTAAATCTGGGTATTGGGGAGGGGGTTTGTCACCTTGCCCCAGGCAGCACAAGATATGTCTCAAAATACAGGAATGAATTTGATAAATAATTAACCTTCTTTGGTACATACATATCGGAGATAGGAAATAGGATGTGTACATTTTTACGTGGATGACAATATATTTAAATCCTATGGTATTACGTTTGTGAAAAAAGAGATGTTACATTCTCTTTTTACAAATAGACATGTTTACCAATTAAGAAAATCAATGGTATTAACAAATCGTGATTACATTTATATAAGTATACCCATGAATATAAAAACCCAATCATTTTAAACACTTGAAAAATTAATTTTGAAAAAAAAATTTAAAAATTTTTTGTTTTTACTTTGCGAAAAGTTAAGTGACGAGATTAACAATTTAAATTTAAAAAAAGACACTCAAGTCTGTTATAGACGTGAAAAATGGTTGCCAGAATCTTCTTTAGATATAAGAATTCTTTGTTTTACGATTTTCTGATAATGTATAATTTTAAAAAGAACAAGGCAAAAAGGTATTTTTTGATGAAGATATCAATATATCAAATTCCTTAAAAATAAAATATATATTTGTCATATTATTAGGTTTTTTAACAATTTTTAGAGAAAAAAGGTTGTAAATCAAGGGAATGAAAAGGTTTAAATCTAAAGTATATCTCTAGCTTAGAAATCGTCCCTCAATTAATTTCTTTAGTGACAAAAGTGATATAATTAGGGATAATTTAGATTGGGTAATTTAAAGTCATGTTTAGATGGGAAAAAAGTAGTATAGGAGCATGAAAGAGAGTAGAGTAGGCATTTAATATATAGCAGATAAATATTTCTCAAAACTTAATGATGTTAGAAAAGTAAATATCATTACATAGATACTTACTTTTAAAGTTAGGAATTGTAATGAGTTTTTGCAAAAGCAGGTAGAAATGATCGCAATGGACCTACCATTATTATCCTGATAACATCGGGTAATTTATTCTAGAGTTAAATATTACTACTGTAATGATCTCTTTATGAAAACACAAAGCATTAGTATATGAGTATACGATAACTGCGAAACGTGTTAATATTTTAATAGCCTTAATAATATTAAAAGGCCTAATATTACAATTCATGGATTTCACAGATTTTCAGTTGCTCTATAAGAGACTGTCAGGATAATTATTGTATACTTTATGCATAAATTTAGGTGAATTCTAGTGATCCGCTCAATCCCATCAAAGCTGTATAATACGCATCCTCAGCGTGTACGTAGTATTTGGATAGCCCTTTGCGCTTTAGGCTGACAAGGTGTGGCTGGGGGAGGGGTATGAATATTTTTTTATTTTGCATACCGGTTATGTTATTTATGGATGTCCCATTTCCCATAAAGCTCTGGCATTCCAATTTAGCTACACAGATTGATGTGCACATTACGGGATTTTAATGTTACCATTAATGGAATCGGCAATCCTTTTGGTTTTTGGTACCTTAGTTTTGTTTATTTAGTATATTCAGACCTGTTTACTCTTATGATTTTGGCTTACCAATGTAGGGTTTTGAGAAGTCTTTTACTCATTTCCTTTTTTGCTAACCTAATTGTAGTCTCTACCCTTTTGACCATTTTATATGTACGCCCAAGCCTGCCAGAACTACGATTTTAAGAGTTCGGGTTGAAAATACATAGCGTACAAAGTATATTTTCGATTGTTGGTTTTAATTTGCATTCTACATCCAGCAGTGAATGGTTCGAGAAATTAAATTGGTTGGGGACCATCTATAATTATGATACGTTAGCCCTGAGAGCGAAATGGAGTGGCGTTGATTTAGGAGATTTTTTGTTTAAAAAAGTTAGGGGGGGGTTAAATATTTAAGTCTATCAAATTAACACAGCCACAATTTTCTAATGATAGTAAGCGAAAAATAAAGGGGTTGGGGGGGGGGGGATCTCACAAGAAAGTTCATGTGTTATTCAATTATTCTACAATATTCATCCCAAAAGTTCAAAAATAGCATAATTATATCTCGATTACTGTGAATGCTGTAAAATATCACCCAATGTTAAATAGGAATTGTGATGATGCTCTGTAATTTAAAAAATGAACTCGCTAGCTATTCTCAGATAGTACTCAGTAGTAGAGACATTACAGTAATATTTATTTAGTCCACCATGTGGGATCATGCAGGTGACGTATATTTTGTTGGGTGATGCCAGTGGTTCTAAAATTCTTGTTTCCCGGCGTCCATGCTAAATTTATGTTTTTCACCAGGCTCCCTGATTGAAATTCTAATGAGTACACTTCCAAATAAGGAATACATAAACAAAATAATATAAAGGGTTGGGGAAAAATAACTATGACATGTATGAAACAAAATAATATAAAGGGTTGGGGAAAAATAACTATGACATGTATGAAACAAAATAATATAAAGGGTTGGGGAAAAATAACTATGACATGTATGAAACAAAATAATATAAAGGGTTGGGGAAAAATAACTATGCCATGTATGTAGGTGACTAAGCGTCATCTAGTCACTGCAAACTGTAGATACTCAAGTGGGTTACTGTTTACACTTTACACCACGACCCAAAGTTGTGACAATGGATTAAAATTTAAAGTGGAAATAAATTTATGAAACTTTTGTAATATTTCGTAATGCCCCTGCGAGGAAGCCACAGCAACCCTTATAGAAAAATGTGTACCCCACCCACCCAGGCGGACCAGTAAAAGGACAATTCCTTGCACCCTTTCTCTTTGACTAAGTAAATGGTTTAATTCACAATCGATGGTCCTTTCTAAAGGCTTTTTTTCTCTTCGCCCCATTCTTGTGGCCCTGCCCGAGGACAAAGATTACCCAGGGCAATGCAGCATATATTATGGGAACCACTGGGCTCGCTGAATTGCAGTGGTGAAAACCCATGTCGCATTTTCCTTACTGTAACATAAATATATAAAGATTGTTGGATTTTTTTTCGAGAGCTTATTGCAACGTATGCAAGACAGTAGGGGGAGGTCATCAAAAAAGTAAGCTTGCAACAAAATTTGAGTCTTTTTGTGCTTACATTCTGTATAGATTGCATCTGCTTGTGTTTTTTTGCTGTATGATGTAGTTTTGTGACATATTATTTCTTACGGGTGACCGTTCACCTAAATATTGAATCTATAGTAGAAACACGTCTGTAAAAATAAAGTGACAGCAATTTGCAGTTAATGTCAGTCATCTACTTTTTACCGTTCAGTTACCTTTTTTTAGGCTAGCTTAACTTGATTCCACTAGACATGCGATGCGAGTAGTTATTGTATAAATTATTTATACTGTATGTTTATTTATTTACTATTAAGATACTGTATGGTACAATTTTGAGACGATATTGTACGATTTTAGGAGTGCGAGGGTAAACAGGTCTGCAGTGGTGAAACTAACACATACATCTCTACAGCTATTTCAATCACACAGAGTGTTCACAAATGGTTCACTCAAGGATCCTTTTTTTTTTATTGCATATATGTAGTTGCACTTTGTTTATTAACAGTTTTACTCAAAGAGTTTTAAATTTATCATCTAACCTTTTGATTAACACAATTTTGTGCAAATATTTTCTTTATAAATTTGATTTTCTAAACAATTCTCTCAGTGAATCACAGGAATTCTTCTTTCAGTATCTTCTGCAATTTTTATCAAAAAGAGTTTAAAGTTAAAAATTAACCATTTCCTCATGTCAGTTAAACTCCTATATTTCTCAGAAAAGAACAACAGCATTTCCATTCATTTCTAATTTTTCTTTATTTTCTCATCTAATATGCTTGTTATCTAATGTGCTTGTTGATACATGCGCTGTCAATGACTTAACTGCTTTCTTGAATAAGCCATTTTTTTGTTCGTTTGTTTCACTTGTGACTCTATTATGCTTGCTTGCTTAGGGTGAGAATTTTATTAAAGTGAGCAGTCAGACACAGCGCTTGCTAGACCTGGAGCAGGCTATGGAACAGATGGATATGTGCACTGCTGGACTAAACGTTGACATTGACCCAACTGCAGATGCCAAAGAAGAAATTACGCCACGCTCCTCTGTCGACCACGACGATGGCGACATTGAGCCAGATGTTAGTGCTGCCGACCCTTTCCTTGAAGTTCACCGACCTAAGGCAAGAATGCCATCCAATCATAGCCTCTCATTACACCATCATTACATCCTATAATGCAGCTGCGGATGAACATTACATAATCATTTCATTTCATAAATTCTCCTTACACACCTTCTCTCTCATTAGTTTCAAATTTTAATCAAACAGTATCAAGATATGCCCAGTCCCCACTCATGATAAAAACATCTGAACAAAAATCGCGTCACCTATAAGCCAATCCTGGATATTAGTTTTGGTTGTACTCCTAAATATATTTTTATAACATATCTCTGATGCTTGCAGCATGCTTCTTGTATCATGAGTGTATAAGATATTTTATGGAATGTCACTGTATGCTAGTCTTAGTCATGCAGGCATGAACAGAAGTTTATTTAACATCACTTGCATACACTGAAAGGCATGCTATTTTTGTTTACTAATACAAAGATCATTTCTTGACATGTTGAATTTTAGTCTTATAAATTTGATTGGCTCAACTCGGTTGTTAAAACTTAAATATTCGTGAGAAACTAAGAAACCTTGAAGCATGACATTCCTAAATCTCATACTACCTACTTCATGGATAGGGTTTTTTGTGGTAACGTTCTTGTGCTTTTTATTAGTATTATTCCTGAATGAGAGTAAACTGACATCAGTGTGGAAATTTTGTTGTGAAGTCTTGCATAAACATGGGTTTCCAAACTTAAATTTTGAACAAGGCATCAATTTTTAAAAATTCAAAGCAATTTGCATGCAAGAAATGAAAGCATTCCCAAATATACCTGCTGTGTCTCCCCTTGACGACAAGTAAATTTAATCCTGTGTTAACACATTTCAAGCAGTTCCTAATAAGATATGTTGGAACTAATCATAAATGATGATCTCTTGGAACTAATGATAAAGGATGATGTCACATCAGGAAGAATAATTTTTTTTTTGAAACAACGATTAAAAAAAAAAAAATATGTTAAAAGTTTTAAAATTGGACTAGTAGTAATTCCTAGTGTTTATTCAGTGACTTTAAGAGTATTTGTTGTCTTCTTTTCATTTGATAAAAACTGTTTGAAAGGCTTTGAGGTTCTTTGTTTATAGTATGAAGACATTTTTTTAAATACCAAGAGTTCTGTAGGAAATATGCCATAAAGAAACTTGTGTATGAATAGGCCATAAAGAAACTTGTGTATGAATAGGCCATAAAGAAACTTGTGTATGATTAACAGGGGCTCAAATTAAATTAATTGCTTAGATATATATTTAATAACCAGAAGAATCAAAACAAATATAAACTTCAAAGTGATTACGTGATTGATGACAAGGGCACAAGTGAGTAATAACTGATAGCTTTTCTTTTACTCAATTATTATGATCCTGTATTGGTCAAGTGTTGTTTTTTTTAGTGTGGTTTTAGCCAATCTCTATCTAAGAAATTGTTTCCTAGTTCCAATGTGTACTTGTGTGTTGTGATCTCTATCTAGGTCGATGTTGTCAAATTTTTCTGTTGTGGTGAAGAGCATAAATAAATTTATGTTCATTTATGCTTGAAATGCTTCTTATTGGCTAGTCAGGAAAAAAATTTTCTTTGTAAAAATTTAAGCGTTTTCTGTTTTTTTATTTAGTGATTTTTATTTTAAGTTAAATTTTTTTGTAGTATTATTTTAAAAGTCTTTCTGTGATTATTTCTATGAATTGTTAGTATGCAGTATGTATATTTTAAGTATGCCGTTTGGTTAAAAGTTTTGTATTCTTTTTAGACATTTCATTACATTATCTTCTAGTGAAGAAACACAAACAGCCAGCTTTTATGATCAACTTCTCATCTGCTCTTTCTCATCCCCGGCTAAAATTCCATTATTTTTAATTTTTAAAACTTTTATTCTCACTGAGTGACATGTCAGTGTTTTATTATTGATTTTTTTCCCCTCAACTACTCAGATACAGCAAAATACCAGCTTGGAACTAGCGAAAGCTATCCGTGAGCTGGAAGCAAGTACAGCGGCCTTGACCTCAGCATATGACAATGACTCTTACAGCACAACAGAAGCTGGTCCGCCAGAAGCAGCAGCTTACGACACAGAGAGTTACACCAGTAAAACCTCCCTGCATTGTTCATCTGGATATGGAACAATGGACAGCACCCCGGCCACATCAGAAGACACTATTCCATCAGCAGGTGGGTCCTGTTTAAATCTTTAATCCTTGTCAGCTCTATTAATGTGTCTGTGAAATGTTTATGCACTACAAGTAATCTTTAACCCCTGTTCTGTTTAAACAGTGTGATGTTTTGTATGTAAAATATTTACCATTTCATGGGAACACTGAGATAGGCAATACATGGACATTTTAATATTTAATTTAAGAAATTATAAATTATTATTTTTTTTTTAAATCACTACTTATTTATTATTCCTGTGAACTTGCTCTGTATCAACAAAGCTTTCTTAGATAAGACAATGGAAATTTGCCTGTGTCATTTAAATGCTGGACATAGAAAAGTAACATACACAACAGGAGGCTACTTGAAGTTATTCTTTAGACTTAGGGATATCACTGCCTCTATGATTTATCATCATGCTGAAGCGTCCCCAGTGGGGCACAGGGTAAAGTATTTCTCTGTTGCTGCCCCTCATTGTGCAAGTCCTTCCTATAAAACATATGTTACCAAACTCTGATACATCATAAGTAACTTGTACAACTTACAGGAATCCTGGAATGGTTCTTTCCTTCCATGCACTAGGGAATATAACATTGAATGAACTGATTAAAATCTTTTACTTAGGTAATCAAGAAATTATTGAGGAAATGGAAGAAAATGATCTTTACGAAGAGTTAGATGGTGAGAATATCTTTAAATAAATGTCAATCTTGGGTTATTTTTCGTTTTAATTTTTTTTTTATAGTGAATTATCACTTACTCCACAATTTATTTCTAGACATTGGTCACTGTTCCCGCATTTAATAGTGGTCATCACTTTTTTTCACAATAATTTTGTAAGGAGCTTCTTTTATGATGTCACATTTTATTTTGTTCATGTCAAAATCAGTTAGTGTCCCTTCATCATGCTATCAGTTTGCATGCCATGCTGCATTATAATCCCATAATTAGTACGCAAAGCTGCTCTTTACATGCACCTGCTCTTTTCAGCACTGTAATATCTGCCATAGTCCTAATTGTCTTTTGAAGTTACCAATTTAAAAATTAATTTCCATTTGTTAAAATAAAAATAAAAAATTGTAAGGAACTATGAATGAAACAAGTCATTGTTTAAATTAGATTACATTTTAAAAGCCATCACAGGTGTTTGCTCAGCTTTTGAGATCTTGTCTTTCTGCATGAGTATCATTTTAACACAAGGCATGTGTGCACTTAGATGTTCTTAGGGGGCTTGATGCCAAATGCAGCCTGTCTATCTCCTGTTGACATGTTTGTGTCCCATTTGATAAGACACCTTTGAGCCTGTCTCTGTCTCCTGTTGACATGTTTGTGTCCCATCTGATAAGACACCTTTGAGCCTGTCTCTGTCTCCTGTTGACATGTTTGTGTCCCATCTGATAAGACACCTTTTTCAGGAGGACTTTTTTTTTCTCTCAGTAAGAGGGTATAAATTTAATCCAAACAATTCAAACAGTGCGTCCTCTTCTGTTCAATCCTCAAATGTAATAAATTGATTTAATCCAAACAATTCAAACAGTGCGTCCTCTTCTGTTAAATCCTCAACTGTAATAAATTGATTTAATTCAAACAGTGCGTCCTCTTCTGTTCAATCCTCAAATGTAATAAATTGATTTAATTCAAAAAATTCAAACAGTGCGTCCTCTTCTGTTCAATCCTCAACTGTAATAAATTGATTTAATTCAAACAATTCAAACAGTGCGTCCTCTTCTGTTCAATCCTCAACTGTAATAAATTGATTTAATCCAAACAATTCAAACAGTGCGTCCTCTTCTGTTCAATCCTCAACTGTAATAAATTGATTTAATTCAAACAATTCAAACAGTGCGTCCTCTTCTGTTAAATCGTCAAATGTAATAAATTGATTTAATTCAAACAATTCAAACAGTGCATCCTCTTCTGTTAAATCCTCAAATGTAATAAATTGATTTAATCCAAACAATTCAAACAGTGCGTCCTCTTCTGTTAAATCCTCAAATGTAATAAATTGATTTAATTCAAACAATTCAAACAGTGCATCCTCTTCTGTTCAATCCTCAAATGTAATAAATTGCATCCAATTTTAATTTCTGTAAATAAAGTAAGGAAAAGAAAACTTTAAAATGATGTAATCCTAAGTCTAAAGCACTGTTGCTATTGTCTCTCTCAGATAAAAACAAACATTTTGTTTAGTCTATTGAGATGTGCACACATTATTTCTGAGTGAGTTTAGTTAATAATAACATTTATTGCAACCGACATTGACATGTAGCTTTTAGTGACAGTTTTTAAAAAAAAATGATATTGCCAGTACCTGACTCTCCACAATGCTTGATGTTGTCTACACATTGATGCCTGTTTATCAGCATGTTTGTCTTGCTGTGTGCTATTGCAGATGTTACTTTTGTAGAGGACACATTTGAGCCTGAAAAGTATATGACAATGCCCCGTACAGGAGATTTCAATGCTGCCTATCGTATTGCCGTTACTGGTGGTCAGCCCCAGCGACCTGCATCGACAGCAGGTTTGTGACCCAGATGATATATAGTCAAAATATTAGTCACTCTTACAGTAGGTTTGTGTGCATATTTGGGCCATGAAATAATGTCACCACTTTTTCTGTCTTGTGCACTGAATGATGCTTTATATTGGTGCTTGAAATCTGAAAATTATTTAATGAATTATAACTGTTAACTCTTATTAGTTTCAAAAATTTCCCTAAGTCTAAACAAGAATTGTGTTAAATTCATTGGCAATAAAATAAATATGTACTTTGATGAACCAGGTTCTTATTTTGAGGTGCATGTCAGTTTCTTTTCCTTTTTTCTCATTTTTTTATTTTTTAAATTTGTCAAATTTTAGCTAAAGTTAAAAGCTTAAATGGCCACCTGTAGTCAATGAGTGAATAAACATTTCTTTGACTTTAAAAAGATTTCTTCCCATACAATGCCTAACGTTACATAATAGAGCATGACACTAATACATATAAGAAAATATATAATTATTTCTCTAGTGATAATATTAAAACAAAGCTTTGTTTCTTTGAAAATTTCTACTTTTCATTTTCAAGATATAAAACTAATTTAAAAAGACAGGCTAAAATCTTAAATTGCAAACTTTGAAGTTCAAACCTTTTATGAAGTGTTTACTAAACGACATGATAGTGTCATCTCTTAAAAACTTGAAGGCCTTGAAGAAAGTTCATCTTTGAACGGCTTGTGAACCTATCTAGTCTACTTACACTGCATGTAGTAAAGGTGTTGTAAAATGTTTGTTTGGCATTGACAGATTTTTGTGGCTTTCCATAAAGCAATTTTAAAAGACTAGGATCATCTTATTTTTACAGGAATCCCCAACTCAAGTCAAACCAGGACAATCCTCAATCCACAGAAGCCTCCGCCACCCATCAGACGAACATCCTCTGTGGCCGGGACAGCACCAGCACATGTGCAGAAGATGAGGGCACCTCTATTGAAGCAGATTTCTACTGACAACTCGAGCAGGGCGGCCGAGAATGACGGCACGTACGCTGAACTTCAGCTGGTACAGCAAACCATCCACAAAACTGCCCACCATAGCCCAGAGAATCCTGACCATGTCCAGTTTCACTCTGGATTAGATGGAGTAAATCCATACATGCAGCCTCGAGGCCAAGCGTCCACAGCAAGTGTAATTCAAAGTTTGAATGCCAAGTTTGCGTCCCACAATCCGCCTTCAGATGGACAAGATGGCGTCGATGGTATCTACAAACCGCCTCCTCCAGCCGTTAAACAGAAACCAAATAAATCTTTACCCCAGGGGGCGGTCATCCCGCCGGCTCCTTCGGTCGGCGTTCCTCCGCCGCCTTCTGTTACTGGTGTTCCTCTACCCCCTTCGGCCACTGCATGGCACCAGCAGCAGTATAGTCAAGGGGGTGCTCATGAGGCTGTGTACAGCACAGCTCGCCCACTTCCACCAAATCAGGCACCTCCACAAGGTGGACATTATTCAAATCCAGGACCTTCGCATGGAGGACTTCACAATAATCAGGGACCTTTACAGAGTGGACACTTGGGTCATCAACAAAACCAATTTCATCCAAATAGTGGACACTACTCCAATCAAGGAGATCCACATAGAGGGCACCCTTCCAATCAAGGACATCCACAGGGACATCCCTCCAATCAAGGACATCCACATAGAGGACAACCTTCCAACCAAGGACCATTGCATGCTGGACATCACCCTTACCCAGGACATCACCAGGCTGGACACCATTCTAATCACCAAATACATCAATACACCAGTCTTAACCAGCAGCAGATACAACGATTACAGCAACAGAGTCACATCCACCACCTCCAACAGCAACAACAGCAGCAGCGAATTCCAGCTGGAACATTAGAGGAGGACTTCCCATTACCACCCACTGTTGAAGAGCTACAGGAAATTGAGAGGATCTACAGCCGACCCCCTCAGCATGGAGGCTCGATGCCTGTACGAGCCCAGCATGCACGGCACCCTACTGGTCAACCTTTACAGTTACAAGCTGAAGGAGTTCAAGCATCACTTTTGTTAGAACTTAAACGTCGGGTGTCTGTTGATGATGAATCATCATCTTAAAGATATCTAAATGCTAGAATTTTCAGGGGAAATCTAACTAAAGCTGAACATGGAGTATGATAATGAAACCAGCTGGATTAGATTAAGGTTTTTTTTCAACTCTGTTTCTACTAATGTAATACTGTACAAATTTTGTTTTTGTTTTTTTTTACATACCCAGCTGCAAATAGAAAAGATACAATACTTAGTGCAATCAAGATTTTTTTTTGTGGTGTGCATTATATTTCAAGTCTTGTAAATAAATAGTGTCAGAATTTAATTTTGCAAGAATATTTATCAAAATATGTTGTTTAATTTTTGGCCCAATTCGTATTTCCACAAACTGTCCATATGAGCTGAATATGGATTTGTTACAATTAATGTATGGTCTAATGACAGACCAAATTTATATCATTATTTTTTTTAAAATCACCATGTGATGGTTTTGTTGAAGATTTTCAAAATAAATAATTGTCTTGGAATGAGTAGAGAAATTTACTGAAAAGATTAAAAAAAGGAACATTAATCAGAATCTTTGTAAACAGTAAACTAATTGTGCATTTTTTTGTTGAGAAAAGATGTAATTAATTGTTCAGCAACCTTTCAGAATGGAGACAGCAGTTAAAATGATTAGAGAATGGCAGAGATAAGGAACTTTTTTGCAGTTCATATAAACCACAGACATTTTTATTGCATATCTCATTTAAAAACACTAGGAAAAAAAAGGGACACATAGTGTTGTTTTTTTTTTCAATTTCTAAGTACAGACTTTGAACAAAAGTCACATGCTTTTCAAAATCTATATAATGTTTGAAGTGTACAACTGTTAATAACGGTTACAAACCTAACTTAATACATAGCATCAAATGTTCAAGAAATGTATATTTTCCTCTCTAGGAATAGTTATTAAGAATTTAACAATTCCAATGTACTTCTGGTTGGGCTTAGTAGGGCTTTACTGCAGCAACTTGGGTCATTGTATTTATTTTTAGATTTGTATACATTTTATTATCAAGGCTGAGCAATTAGCCACTCACCAAATACATGCCAGACATATTGCAAATGTCTGAAGCAGCAAATAAAATATTTTGATCCATTTTTAAAAATTATTATTATTATTTTTCTTGTTTTGCAAGCTAGATCTAATTTTATTATTTAAACACTGTATTAAAAATATTTTTGTCCTAATGTGGTTTAAAATCTTTACCAACTTAAAGTTATCTATATCAACAACAAAAACTGATACTTACCTTTAGTGGTAATACATTACCTTTAGTGGTATATTAGTAGGGTAAGGCCCCAAGCTCAAAAAAAATTGGATCATTCATGACACAATAACTGAAAACTATTTTTTGTAATGATCACCGATAAACTTTTAATTTATCTCTCATAAAGGTGCTCATACAATTTTAAATGCTGTCGCAAGGGAATGTAGATATGAAAATGTCTCAGTAGAAGGATTCAACCTAATTTTAAAACACACATTTAGAAATTAGGTTTTGTGTTGTTAGCAAATTATCACTTCAAGATGTAAATGGTCATCTAGTCTGAATACATTCTGTCTAGTTAAAGTCTTAAGAAAATTGAGTTAAGTTGAGTACATTGAGCCTATTGTTAGGTTTAAACATTTTTTGATAATAAATAATCAAGCTTCACTTTTCAAACTTACATTTATTGGCTCTATTTTTAGAATGAAATTCTCGCAAATGAGAACTTCATCAGTTAATAAATGTTCAAGAGATATGTATAGTATTTGTTGTATGCATTTGAATATATATTGTTATAATGAGATCAACTTGTCAGTTGACCACTAATCGCCCAGGACCTTTAAAGACATGTTTAACGAAAAGTTTTAGTGTTTGTATGAAGCTGAAAATAGTTTAGTTACTGGTAATTGTTCTTGTCAACCATTAATCATTAAGGCCAGTCGCATTTACTACAGCAGATTACTTATCTTATGATGATTTTTTTTGTAAGAGTGTTGTCTGTTTCTTTTTTTGATTTGTTGCTTAATGTTTCTCCTCCACTTGGCTGAGTGGTAGTCTTCTGTCTGTTCATGTAGATCCAAGTTTTGCTGCTGTATATTGTAACCTTTGTAAGTTGTACTAACGGAACTGTAGTGCCAGGCCTGCTTTTTTCCCTTGTACTTAAGTGATTGTTTCTTGATTTCAATAAGCGACTCTTACACACAGTACAATTTTAATTCATTGGCTTCCTACTACTACTAGCTCTCTCACACAAAACATGTGTTCTTGCAACACTGTACATACTTTTTAAAAAAATAATTTTTTTTACATAAATAGTTTTAAATTTGGAAATAAGTATAAGTACCGGTGTACTAAAATATGGAAAGGCAGAAAAATTGTAACTTGTGTTAAAATTGTGTTATCAAGACGTTAACAAATGGCATGTGAAATTATATATTTTATATTATATAGAATTATCTTTTACAATTCAGAACCCTAAATGATTATTGCAAAACATACATAATAATAATCACAGATTATCATTAAAATGCTGATTTATTTTTGTGTCCATTGAAAGTAATGCTTCCTACAAGAGTTGGAAGTGTCAAAACATAGTTACTTAATCTCAATGTACAGGTTATGCCCCTCTGCCTTTTCTTTTTTTTTTTTCTTTTCTTTTTTTTTTTTTTTTTTTTTTTTTTTTTTTTCCTTTTTTTTTTTTTTTTTTTTTTTTTTTTTTTTTTTTTTTTTTTTTTTTTTTGCGGTAAGGATGATCATTAAAATAAAAGAATGTCTCCTTTTTTGTAGCTGACCATCCATTGTGTGGAGGTTGTTATCAAGATTGTTTGTGCCAATATTTAAGGGAGTCAGTTAAGGGGACAAACTTGAAGTCAAAGTCACAGTAATACAGCTACCGTACAAAATATTAAGCTTTATTCAAATGCATTTCTTACACACTTACTAATTCAGGTAATTTTGATTTGACATGAATCTACACAATGTCTGATTTAAGCACTGAACTAAAGTTTCCCCTTGTAACAAATTTAAAAAATAAAAAAAATCATTCATTTCATCCTCATATTTTCATTGATGTATTATGTATACTTTATACAGTTTTATCCTCATATTTTCATTGATGTATTATGTATACTTTATGCAGTTTTATGACACTTGTTTGTACATAAGTTTTTATCATCAATGTTCACATATGTAGAAAGTGTACAAAAGTCAATATTCCTCGATTGTATGAAAGTTACAAATTGACTAGTCATCCTACAAGTCAGGGAACTGAGAGTTTACAAAGTGTTAATCGGTTGATGTTTGTTTGGATTCCTACAACAATCAAGCAAACGCTGCGCAGAATACATGGGGAAATTTTTTTTTTCAAAATCACTCTACCATTTCATTCTATTGATCAGCTTTGGTTTAAAAAGATATAAATGTACCCAATAAATGTACCCAAAAATGTACACATGATATAAAGAAATGTACTTACTCTGCACCAAGGTTCTTATTGTACCGTAGGATATATTCAGCAAGGGACAAAACTCAGTGTATGAAGAGAAGATCTGATTGTTGTTGAGTCAGGATTTAGCACCGGATCAAATCGTGGCTTCAAAACTAATAAATAATGATGCGGACAAGCTTCACAGAACTCCTGATTTAATTATGGGAATGATTCAGATCAATCGTAATTAACTTGTGTTATCAGTGCATTATCAAATCTAAAAAATCATTAAGTATATGAGGTCAAATCTTACGACATTGATAATTTTTAGTTTTTATTTCTGTCGGGGAAGATGATTTGAAAAAAAGTTTTCAAACCAAATTGTAACTTATTGGTTATTAGAATGTTTGGACGAACATTACAATGAACTTGCATGAATGCCATCAAATATGTGGTTCCTTTTGTTGTTTTTTTTCTTATGTATGAAAAATGTATTTATATTTAAGTACAAGAAAACAATCATAGCCAGCCAGGAACCATGGAGTATATTTAACTATATTCTTGTAAGTTCAACACATTGTCATAAAGTCAGCTCATTATTGCTTGGATTGACATAAATTCAGCTCATGTGATTATTTTTATTTTTGTAAGATTTCAGTCTTGTTCAAGATGGGATTTTAAAATCAATAATCAGTTGATATGTTGAAAGCAGAATTTTATGTAACAGTAGGAGAGATCACTACGTAATTTTGTCATTAACTCCCCTCAAATGGTTGTTCCTGAACTCCAGAACTTTGTTTCTCAATAAATGTTTTGTTGTAATTATGGAGGTATACTTTTTATTTAAAAATGGAGTATTTAAAAAATACTGAAAGTTCATTAAATTTTATACACATGATAACAATGGCAAAGATAATTTAATAAATTGATAACACATAAAAATAATTGAATAACATACATACAGAACTTCTAGTGCCCCTTTACGATGCAACACATCTTCTATGTCCTTATTTTTAACAAATAACGACAAAACCTCTTTAAGTTTGAGAACCATTGCTTCATTGTGTGTTGTCATCAACTATCAACATTTTTATCCATATGTATACACACTTCCAGCTCATGAATTCCATCAAAATTGTTAGCTGATTCTTGAAGCTTGCCATGTATATATAACTTGCACTTGTTGTACAACCAACAGCCAGCCACTCCTGTATCTATCCCTGGGTTTTATTTGTGTGTACCACAGACATGCTCATCATTGCAACTATTTGATGCTAGTGAGGTAGAATCCCTAAATAAGCCTGCATTGATTTGGTTCAAGGAGTGTCACAAAGATGTCTCTTTAATAAGTTTGGGTCTTCTAACGTTGACACCACACACACCATGTATTTCTTTATATGCTTTAACATGTTTGATATTGGTCTCATTCTTAGAGCCAATGAAAAGAGTTCATGAACTCATCATATTATGAACAGCACTCTGAACTGTTATTTAAAATTAATTTGCCAAATGTCTCACTAGAGACATGAATTGATCAAGAGTGTGTATTCAGAGAACCATTACTTTCATTCAAAACATCACATTTCAGTGTGGATGTGGGTTGTTGGTTTTTTTTGCATACAATTTTTTTTATAAATGAGTACGTTTTACTAATTAAATAACTCAACTTGATCTTTTCCCGCCAGGATATCACAGGTTACTTATAAGAGGAAGTTATAAATATCTATATACTCATAATTAACTGTGGTTCAGATTTAGCACAAAGCAAAGAGTAGATTTAAAAAGTTGAAAGAGTTTCAATAACCAGTTTATGTGTTGAAGAGACCGTTGAGACAGTATTTTGATCTATGACTGTAAGCCTCCCAAAATGTAGCAGAACTGGTGCGCTGAAGGAATTGACATGTTATTGGGCCAACAGAAATTTCTTCTAAGCATTTGAATTTACACCAAGTGATCAGTCCCTCAAACAAAATCTGTTTATCAATATGATGTTCTACTCATTGGCTGTTAGACGCTACTACTTTTGTGTTGATTTCCTACAAGCAATAACAAATATTTTGTTCCCCTCTGTAAATTTCAATGAAAAGCTTCACATTGGACAATTGATGAAACAAATATTTATTGTGGGAGATGCACATATGTGTGTTGGGGGGTGGGGGATGTTATTTTTTTCATTGTGTCTGCCTTTTTTATGACAATGATGGTCTCTATGAACAGTGTACACCATTGTATACCTCTCAGATATCCACTGTAACAATACCGTTTGCATGTTTCAAGATTATCCCAAGTACAGTAATTATACCTGCTTAAGTGGAAACATGTAATATTCTAATCATGCTAGAAATTCAGTTAATCATGTTCTTCAATATGTTGTAACAAATAGAAATCCAGCCAACGTCTATCAGTTGATCATACGACAATAAATGAATATTAGCCTTCCTATTCCATTGTTCGGAAGTAAAACACTCATGAAATGTATGGCCAGCTGGGCAGTACTGTGGTTGACATTGATATTGTGAACTAGTTAAATGCAGTTGTCCGTAAGATCGCTGTATATTGTTGCATGATACACATTCTGATCCTACTGAATTCCCCCCATAAATAATTCCAACCATTTGATGACATTCTTCCACCTGGATGAAATAGACGTTAGAAGCTGTTTGAATTATCAGTTGAAATAAATGCTTGTAATATAAAGGACGCTTCAAAAGAGATCCGGGTAAGGTTTGAAAGGATACAACTATTATTGAATTAATTGTAATCATAGAGTTTCATAACTATGCAATCTTTGCTGAAACCATGGATGAACGGTGATTTCAAATCTTATATTTGTGGAAAATGTTTTAAGGAAATTTGTCATAGATAAAAAAAACGACTGCTAGATTGACAAAAGTATTATTTCTAATAGAGCAATGAAAAACAATGTTTGTCTATTTATGGAATCAAAAAATTACTATAATGCTCTAATTATACCAGGAAGGAAGGGGTGTATAGAGCGTATGGCCTTTAGAAGTGTGACCACCATGGTTATAGCCAAGTTGAACTGTTCTGTTTCTCTGTTCATGGACAACATGTTACTCTCCATCCAAATGACCTAAGGTGTTCCCTTGGAGCCAATAGATTTGCTGCATGTAACCTGCAAGTTTGGGTTTTCCCATTTGATTTTTTGTTTTGTTTGTTTAGGGGGTTTGATTTCTTTTTGCTGTTTGCTGTTTGATTGGGTTGAAGCTATCGAATTACTAGTGTACCTTTATGCCCCGTCCTTTTCACTCCCCCAAGTTTTGAATGTACATATGAGCAGATGGGATGGATAACTGATTTTTATTTATTGCTTTTCAGATAGGTTATCTATTTTAATAGTGTTTGCTCATTAAATCGTGCATGGCTAAAACACATCTGGACTTTTGACTTGTTCTTGATTTGTGTTGCATTGTTGAACAGCTTATAGTTAAAGCATTGTTGTGTAAATTAAATGGGTTGTATACACGTTGCACTTCTAGTTCTGCCACTCAACAGGGTAAAATATCCACATTTTTTATCATGTACTTCACCAGATTATTAAATAAATAATACAAATCACACGTTTCGCAAACTTTGTGCAAGGACTGTAACTTTAAAGAGGCGCGAAAGTGGTGCAGGCCATTGGTGCAAACAGCAAATGTTGCAAGACTATTACTATTATAAAACTACTAGAAATAACCCACCAACCAAGGGCGTGGCAATGCGTGAACTTCCCATCTAGTATAGTTACGTCACGGGGAGGGGGTGTTAAAAATTGGGACGTCACAATTTATATATATTTTTTAATTTAAAATCTTCTAATTCTGAAAAATCGTTATTCAATTAAATTTAAACCCATCAATTTGAGGTCGAAATTGCCTCCGGTATTATAGGTACCGTAAACCTCAGTCGCGCATATCGAAAAATGACTCATAAACTGTTGTGGCCATTTTACATTCGGCTTGGGGAGGACTTTGTTGTTTTACGTCACAGTTTACTAATAATACTCCATCTTAATCCATTATGTGAAAATGTTAAAGAATAAAACAAAATCTTAGTTTAAGTATGAAAATTGTATGTATGTTTTGAATTTTTTTTTAGATGGGACGTGACACTAAAGGGGGAGGGGGGAGAATTTGTGACCCCAGTGGGGTCTGATAAGGTCATTTTTTGCGTGGCGTAATTTACGAACGACTCTTGACACTATTTACAGGCCTTTTTGTAAAGGAAGCCCCCAGAGACCCGGGGGGGGGGGGGGGTGTGAAGGATCTTGCGGAAGTCGGCAAGCCAACTTTGCACATATTCTGCTCTACTTTAGGTGCATTGCGTGCATTCTTATGTATGGCTGATCTATTTGCGAAATTTCTATTTTAAAAAAAAAACAAGTAATTATGATAAACCACCTAGAAGATAGTAAACACTTCATAAGGGAGATCGCTCTTTACGCTCGGCTGATATTTATTTTTTTTTTTTAAATTGTAAACAATGCTAGTTTGTCCTCTGATTGACCTGAACTTTAAACGAATGATTTATAGTAGGGGCCATTCATATATTACGTACCGGTACGCAAAAAAAGGCCACAATTTAGCCCCTCACCCCCCCCCCCACACACACTTCACACACTTTGGTGTGTGTGTGTATCAAAGAGCTCAGCCCGTAAAAATAATTATTATTCTATCGTAATCCATTATGACGCACAATACAATTAAAATTAAATGGCGTCTGGTCAACGTGGTAAATAACGTGTAGCACACAGGGAGACAATGTGTACATAAAGGGAGGACATCAAATGGGACTGTGGCACATGGGAGGACATCAAATGGGACTGTGGCACATGGGAGGACATCAAATGGAACTGAGGCGCGCAGGGAGACAATGTATACATTAAGCAATATCATCAAATGGACTGAGGCGCACAGGAAGCAAATGTACACATTAACTTGATTAAGGGAGGACATCCAATGGACTGTGGCGCACAGGGAGGCAATGTACACATTAAGGGAGGACATCAAATAGACTGTGGTGTAAAGGGAGGCAATGTGTACATTATGGGAGGATATAAATAGTCTTTAGGAATGTGGCATTGAAAGAAAAAGCCCCCCCCCCCTTTTTTCAGTTTTTCCCTTTAAGTGGAAGGGGGGGCGCCATTTTAGGGGGGGGGGGGTGATCTAAACTGACTCACTCCAAATAGTGGCGTTCTGGGGTTAAATCCCCGCCCAATCAAAATCCCAAGCACCCCGGGTGGATAGGATTCGGCACCCCGGGTGGATAGGATTCGTTAGCCCTGGACGGCGACTCATCTAAGAGAAGGCTAAATCTGAATTCAAACCAGGAGCCAAAATGATCAATACATTGATCGTGGGCCCCTAAATATGATTTTTTTTTTTTAAGTCATGTTGAAAAAGCATGTTCAACACCACCGACAATGGCCTCTTGAGCGTAAGAAATTAACATCTGCTTATCAACCAAAAAAAAGGATTCTAAAAGGACCAATGCGAGTAGCTGCACGGAAATAGAGAGAGCTTACGGGAATTCACATCGAATATCGCTTCTATTTTAAGTGCTGAATGGTTAGATGAGGATCAGGGCCGCAAGATGAAAAAGATAAATAAGCTACTACAGACTATGCACAATAGGGGCGCCATTTCATTTTTTTTTCCTGGAAGGGAAAAAGGGGGGGGGGGGCAAAAAAAAAAATTGGTTGGGGTGTTAAGTTGTTTATTACTGGGGGCGCCGCATTACATAGGAATTTAAATAAAACATGCGAATTAGGGGTTAGGGGTAAATGCCTTCAGCTTTACTGACAATAATCTTATTTATACCACAAACAATGATATTTAGCCTTTAACAACCTTTCAATTGATTCTGCATTATAATATTCAAGTGTAAAAACTGTTGAACTTGTTGATAAACAAGCTAAAGACGTAATAAAATGGTTTTCCTCCAATTTTGTGTCATTAAAATAGATCAGCACAAAGTCAAATGTATTTATACATTTATTTATAATATAATTCCCTTTTTTTTTGGGGGGGGGGGGGGGGGTTAGAAAATGATGACATAATTAAATAGGGGGGCTCACAGAAAGTTTGACATTTGTTGACAGGGGGGAGGGGGGTCAAAAATTGTGTAAAAATTGCTGACGTAATTAATGGACGACCCCTTCTCGGGGTGGATAACCTGTTGGAGCACCCCGAGAGGAGCACTGAACTAGTTTACCATCACGCCTAAGCTCTGGGATATAAACAATCTATTAAATACATTTTTTTTTTAAAAGACAATTATTATCTGTGATTAAACAATTAAAAATTTGTTAACTTCCCTTTTAGTAACAAAAAATATTATGTTAAAGATGGCGGCACGACGTACCGGTGATGAGCGTCACAAAAACAAAACATTTAATATATGGGTGCGTAGATATGGTCACAAAGTGTTTCAAACCCCAGACGAACAGATACATGTTTGCGCACAAACTGTTTCAAAAAACGTTTTGCATTTATTAGAAGTGGTGAGAATTTAAATTATGCGAGATATTTTCGTATGAAAAAAGTAAACCGATTAATTACGTAAGGTTTATCAAAGATGAAAATTTAATCATTTTTAATTTTTTTTTTTTTATTTTTTTTTTTTACATTTTTGGCAATGATCCAGGAATGCTACAATGTGCCCTTTGTTTTGTTGATTTATTTAGTATGTATGAAACATATGTCTGTATTTATGCGTAGTTCATTTACGTACACGTCTGAGGCAGTAGGGCAAGGGTTCTTAATTAGGAGTTCTTAACCAAGGGGTCCCGCTTCCTAGGGTATGTGGGAGGCAGTGTCAAGGAGTGCGGGAAGACCCCGAAAATTAGGTTTATTAGAATTTTGTTAGCATTTTTGTATCGTTTTGAGGACGTGAGATATGTTTTGAAAGCGAGAACAGGGTGCAGGAAGTGGTTTGAAATGGACTGGGTTTGTGGCGCTGCAAGAAGATTAAGAACCCTTGGTCTAAGGTAATTAAAGGGTTTGTGGTGAGAGGAAAAGAAAACATCCTATTCCAACTGTTTCCTCCATTTTAAGTTTCCATAAATTATAATATTCTTGTTTTATCAAAATCACATCACTGGGTAGTTGTACACACGGAAATGTCCTTAAACGGGTTACAAACCAATGGGTCACCCCTGGAAAGCCATTTTATAATACTACTGTAAACCATGGCTAAATCAGACGATGTATGAGGAACAATCAACATGGCTACGTTAGACTATTCGTCGTGGCTACATCAGACTATACATGAGAAACCATGGCTACATCAGACTATACATGAGAAACCATGCCTACATCAGACTATACATGAGAAACCATGGCTTCATCAGACTATACATGAGAAACCATGCCTACATCAGACTATACAGAAAGCATGCCTACATCAAACTATACATGAGAAACCATGCTTACATCAGACTATACATGAGAAACCATGCCTATATCAGACTATAAATGAGAAACCATGCCTACATCAGACTATACATGAGAAACCATGCCTATATCAGACTATAAATGAGAAACCATGCCTACATCAGACTATACATGAGAAACCATGCCTACATCAGACTATACATGAGAAACCATGCCTACATCAGACTATAAATGAGAAACCATGCCTACATCAGACTATACATGAGAAACCATGCCTACATCAGACTATAAATGAGAAACCATGCCTACATCAGACTATACATGAGAAACCATGCCTATATCAGACTATAAATGAGAAACCATGCCTACATCAGACTATACATGAGAAACCATGCCTATATCAGACTATAAATGAGAAACCATGCCTACATCAGACTATACATGAGAAACCATGCCTACATCAGACTATACATGAGAAACCATGCCTACATCAGACTATACATGAGAAACATCGGCTACTGAATTTTTAAATTATAACGATGAAGAAGTGTAACTGAAGTAAACGAGGTGGGTCTTTGCAGTGTTGTTAATTTCCTGACGGTCACCACTTTACCCTCCTAGGTTCGCCACTGACAACGTGCGTATGAGAATAATAAAAGAAACTAAGTTTAAAGTCTAAACACTGATTTATGCTCCACCCAAAACCTTCACAGAGGTGCTCCTTTTATAACGATTCAAAACCATCTTGCTACTCTTGCGAATACCACTTTTCAGCTAAGTGCTATGTTTTATTTAATTCTGCTGTTTGTTCGCTGACGAAGGCTTCCTGCCGACACGTTCGTTGTTTTGTTGCCTTCCTTTTTCAGGTTTTCTCATAATTTGTTTTGCTCATTTCCTTTTATACCAAACCATTCGCCGTCCCTTTTCTACTTTGTCTTTCCTCTAACCTATCTTCTACCCCCCACCCCCACATCTTCCTCCACCTTCATTGATGTTCTTTACTTCAGATCCATCCCATGACATGCAGACACATACATATCAATTATCACTTTGTTTCCACTCCCGTTGGTCTTTTGATTTTTAACAACCGTATAAATATACAGGACCGTGAATTAATCAGGCGGCCATCTTTCACGGGGCACGAGGTGAAGACCGAGGTGCTTCACTCGACTAGGGGAAGAACTAGGAGAGAGTTGGTTGATTTGAAATAAAGACTGGTCCTAGGGAAACCCTAGGCCGTTGTGAAATATGGTGATACAACTGAGTTTTAGCCTAAGAAAGATGGCGCCTTTATTCTGGGCACGATGCCCCAAACTGACTTATCACTGGATCTAGGTGTTATTTCTTGTGGATTTTTAGAGTCCTGGCCTGCTTTCCTGTTTATTTTGGCTGGTCAAATATTATAATTACAAGTCGATCGGTAAGTATTTCTCTATATTATTTTATATGTACATGGTAAGTACGGTATCACATCATTTTGTTTACAGACATCTACTGTTGGTATCACATCATTTTGTTTACAGACACCTACTGTTGGTATCACATCATTTTGTTTACAGACATCTACTGTTGGTATCACATCATTTTGTTTACAGACACCTACTGTTGGTATCACATCATTTTGTTTACAGACACCTACTGCTGGTATCACATCATTTTGTTTACAGACACCTACTGTTGGTATCACATCATTTTGTTTACAGACACCTACTGTTTACAAATGACACATATAGTTATCCCGAGTAAGGTAAGGCTTGGTGGTAGACCATCATTTATACCTGATAAAACTAAGCTCCGGTATAGAGTACCTGTTAAAACTAAATAAGCTCTGGAATAAATCTTATGTGAATATCTGAAAAAATAACGATCAAAAGATTTTTAAAGGATATTTTCACAATTTTTTTTTGGTATTAGCTTTTAATTTACAATCTATTAGATTGGGATAATCTATTTGACCAGAGATTTAAAAAATATATATTAATTCTTTCAAGTTTTGGGATCATCTCAAATTGTGCAGGTTAGGGATCATCCCTAATTTTGCAGGTTTGGGATCAACCCAAACTGGGCAGGTTTTTGAACATCCCAAATGTTGCAAGTTAGGAATCCTATCCTATTGTGCAGATATTTCCTATACATTGACGCTGGCATTTTCGACTAACCGCAGTTGCTGTTGGGGGTTAGGGCCGAGGGAGTAGAGAATGGCACAAATATTGGCTCCCTCTTGGTAGCACTCAACTAAGCTTCATTCTTGTGTCTACCACACACATTTAAGGAGTTTGAATACCTTATAGCATCCTTATATCCTTACATCCTTATATTCACTCGGAGAAAACCACCTGCAGTGGCGTAACAACGGCTTGGCATTGGGGCAGTTGCCAAGGGCGCCGCCCAGAGCCAGTTCAAAAGGGCGCCGCTAGATCTCTAATAATCTCTAATCAATGGCGCCAAAAAAATAAATTAGCCAAGGGCGTGAAAAACTCAGTTACGCCTCTGACCACCTTTTTGCTATCTTGATGGTATTAAGCCACCTTCCTAGCATCTTGATGACAGAAAGACACCTTCATGTTATCTTCATGTGGAAAAAGTATCATTTCTGGAACCTGGATGGAGAAAAAATGAATGTGTTTGACAAGAGAGTGAATGTGTTTGACCAGAGATTGAATGTGTTTGACAAGAGAGTGAATGTGTTTGACCAGAGATTGAATGTGTTTGACAAGAGAGTGAATGTGTTTGACCAGGGATTGAATGTGTTTGACCAGAGAGTGAATGTGTTTTACTAGGGATGGAATGAGTTTGACCAGAGATTGAATGTGTTTTACTAGGGATTGAATGTGTTTTACCAGGGATTGAATGTCTTTGACCAGAGATTGAATGTGTTTGACCAGAGATTAAATGTGTTTTACCAGAGAGTGAATGTGTTTCATCAGAGATTGAATGGGTTTGACCAAGGACTGAATGTGTTTGACCAGAGAGTGAATGTGTTTGACCAGAGAGTGAATGTGTTGGCAGGTTAAATAGTTCAACAAGGACACGATGATCAGCTTTGGGTGGAGAAAATGTTAATGATTAAATGAATAGAATAACGATTGCCACGTCATCATGAAATTTGGTCAGGGGAAGTTCACATTCATTTAATTTTTCAATTTTATTACAAACAAAAGTAAAAAAAAATATATTTGTTTATGAGGAGCGTGGCAATAAATAAGATGCGAAATACATGAACTCATGGGAAAAAAAAACAAACGAGCTGATGCTAACTAGTTGGTCTATAACTTTTTCATCTGACACACTCAATCGTGGCTTGACAGTTTAGTTGCATGTAAACATTTACATTTCATGCAGGGTTTCTTTCAGCTATATCTCCGAGGGGAAGTGCCCCCCCCTACCCTTGAGGCAAAAATATGTCCAACAATAAATCAACCGAAGGGCCCCCCCCCCCCCACGAAAATCGGAAGTGCTCCCCCGGGGGAAAATTTCAGAAAGAAACACTGATTTCATGATGTTTTTGTGTGTCTCCCCAGGAAAGATTTCAGAAGTTTGTGTACTCAACCGGGAAAGACTTATAGAAAAATGGTCCATGCCAACCAGCAGCAGACATTGCTGGCCTGTGTGACAACTGACGCCGCAGATGAGGGACGGGATGGGCCGGCTGATGACCTGTATTCTCTTGACATGGTGCTCGACCAAAAGATGAAATCACACGACCCAGACCACGTGGTCAGGCACACGTGGTCCAGGAAAACAGAATATGTCCTGTCCATGGTCGGCTACTGTGTGGGACTGGGCAACGTCTGGAGGTTTCCTTACGTGTGCATTCGAAATGGCGGAGGTCAGGTCACTGGCTGTACACTCACTGGCTGTACACTCACTAGTTATAAACTCACTGGCTGTACACTCACTAGTTATACACTCACTGGCTGCACACTCACTAGTTATACACTCACTGGCTGTACACTCACTAGCTGTACACTCACTGGCTATACACTCACCAGTTATACACTCACTGGCTGTCAACTCACTACTTATACACTCACTGGCTGTACACTCACTAGTTATACACTCACTGGCTGTACATTCATTAGTTATACACTCACTGGCTCTACACTCACTAGTTATACACTCCCAAGTTATACACTCACTAGTTATACACTCACTAGTAATACACTCACTAGCTATATACTCACTAGTTATACACTCACTAGTTATACACTCACTAGCTATACACTCACTAGTTATACACTCACTAGTTATACACTCACTAGTTATACACTCACTAGTTAAACACTCACTAGTTATACACTCACTAGTTATACACTCACTAGTTATACACTCACTAGCTATACACTCATTAGCTGTACACTCACTAGTTATACACTCACTAGTAATACACTCACTAGTAATACACTCACTAGCTATACACTAAATGGTTATACGCTCACTAGTTATACACTCACTAGCTATACACTCACTAGCCATACACTCACTAGCTATACACTCACTAGCTATACACTCACTAGCCATACACTCACTAGCTACACTCTTTCAAGAAGAATGTAGAAGATCACATCATAATAGCAAATATTGACATCATTTCAAGGTAGTACACAAAGTATTTTGTACACAGACACAATGCACATCAGTCCAAGCATTTGCACAGCATAGTTTATCTTTGCCTCTTGTATGTGAAATGTTCTCTGTGTGACATGTTCTCTATGTGAAATGTTCTCTATGTGAAAGGTTCTCATTGTGAAATGCTCTCTATGTGAAATGTTCTCTATGTGAAATGTTCTCTATGTGAAATGTTCTCCATTTGAAATGTTCTCCATTTGAAATGTGCTCATTGTGAAATGATCTCTATGTGAAATGTTCTCTATGTGACATGATCTCTATGTGACATGTTCTCTGTGTGACATGTTCTCTATACGACATGTTCTATATGTGACATGTTCTCTATGTGACATGCTCTCTATGTGACATGTTCTCTATGTGACATGCTCTCTATGTGACATGTTCTCTATGTGTTTCAGGAGCATTCTTAATACCGTTTGTCATCTGCCTGGCCGTGTGTGGTCTGCCACTATATTTCATGGAAGTAGCCATGGGGCAGTTCATGTCCAGGGGTGCCTTCCACGTCTGGAATATTTGCCCACTCTTTAAAGGTATCAAACGGCAGGAGAAAAAAATTGGAATTTTCCCCTCCCTCCCTCTTGATCTTGGGAGAGAGGGGAAGAGAAAGAGGGAATAGAGAGGGGTGAGATATAGGGAGAGAGAGGAGCGAATGAAGAGGGGATAGAGAGGGAGTGAGTACATAGGGGAGAAAGAAGGAAAGAGAAAGGCTATAGACAGTGAAGAGAGAGAGAGTGGTTAGAGAGGGAGCAGATACAGAGGAGGAAGAGGGGAGAATGGCACATGGGTGGATAGAGTGTGTGCAGGAAGAGAAGATAAGACAGATGGACAGAAATGTATCTGTCCTCTGTGTTTTAAAATTTCAAAGTGAGGTTGTTATCTATTTAGCCGTAAATAATAAGATAAACTTTCCTCCTTTGATTGTGCAGTTTGTATTTAAAGCTATTAGAGTCTTCTTCTTTAACTTGATGGCCTTTATTTTATTTACCATCTCACCGAATCATTCCGTGAATATCTCCTTTTAACTTGATGTTTAAATATAAACAATTAATGACTGCATAAATAAATATGAAGTATTTTGCACTGAAGAGTATTTTTCGTTTTGATGCGTTTGTTGCAAACTTGGCAATAATATTTCAACTTAAAAGTCTGAATCTCTTCGAAAGCGGCAAGTGTTTGATTTTTTTCATATAGTTTGATCGTTTCCACAGGTATAGGCATTGGCCAGATTGTTGCCGGTTTTATAAGTTCGTGGTACTACGTGATTCCTATTGCCTGGATCTCAATATACTTGGCCAACTCCTTCAAATCTCCGTTGCCTTGGACACTGTGTGGACAAGATTGGAACACCCCACTGTGTGTTCCACAGGGAAGTCGTGTCACCAGAAACGAATCTGTCAACATTTCTTTTAACGCAAGTGGTCAGGGCGATAAGCAGGACTACCAGGCAATCAATATCACTGTTAATCATGTGATTGGAATCAGACCAGCAAGTGAAGAATTTTGGATGTGAGTTTTTTTGTTTTGCCTGTATCTCAAATAATGTTTACACCAGACGTGATTAAGTGCTGCCACATTTATTTTAAAAAAAAATATATTACTTTAATACAAAATCGCGGAGAAGCTAATAAATCAACTAACAGTTACATTGACATTGTATCCATCCATCCATGTAGGGCTTTGGCCTGCCTCACCACTTCCTTCCACACAGACCTGACTAATCATAAGAATTATTTGCTTTTCCATGCTTGGATTCCCAGCTGCTGTAGATCTTTTCCCACATCATCCATCCATCTAGGCCTAGGTCTGCCTTTGAGCCGTTTTACTCTGGGGTTTTGGTGGTACACCCTCTTCACTCCTCTGTCCTTTGGCTTTGGCATTCTTTCTAAGTATCACGCCCAGCGTAGCCTACCCTTTTTTTTTTTATTTCTGCTTTTAGCGTGGCCTCCCCTATCCACCACATGGGGAGGCTCTCAATGGAAGCAATATCTCAATATCTCCGCAGCGTGCAGGAAAACTGTTATATACCTTATTTAATTCAAGGGTCTATACTCTATTTTGTTATTAATTTAATCATAGATTCTCATGTATGGAAGTTATACTTAAAATTAATTTGGGTGTTTTTTATTTTTATTAATACTGCGTAACACTTTGCTGTTATTTTTCAATAGTTAAAGGATGTGGTTGAAGATCACCTAATTATCATTAGTATCTTTTAAATTATTCTTTTATTTATTTTTTAAAAAATTTTTTTTTGGATTTAGAAATAATGTCCTTCAACTCTCTCCTGGAATTGAGGATATGGATGGTCTCCCTTGGCACACCACTTTGGCCCTATTAATATCTTGTCTGCTGGTGTTCATATGCCTCAGCAGAGGAGTCAAGTCTGTAGGAAAGGTAATACTTAGTTATCTTTGAGTTGGATTCCTTAATCAATATCAGGAAGGAACACTCAATTTTTCTCAAAATGACAATTTTTTGTTACTCAAGGTGCCCCACCTTTTTTTTACTCACACACAAACACTTTGAATTTCCTCAACAAGTATTGAATACGGAAATAGAATTTGAATATAGCTGACTTTTAATTTTTCTGGTAGGCATATATAGAGATTTGGGACCCTAAAGAGTCACTCTGAAACATTTTGAAACTCAAATCTTATAATGCCTCAAGGAATATATTTGCTTAGTGATTTGTAATTTTTATCCAAGCATGTGAAGAATCCTACATGTCCTCAGACTCATATTAAATATTAGGTGCCGCCACCCTTAATATAAGAGCCCTAGAAGCTACCGTTAACATCTGATCGGACTCTGACATTAATGGTAGCTTCTAGGGCTCTGATATCAACGTTAAGTGCCACAGCTATGTTAACATAAGCTTCATTTGAAATATATTTTAAAGAAATTTTTTCATTGTTTGAAAGCAGCGGGTAAAAATAATAATACTTTCTATAAATCAAGGTTGTCTACGTCACAGCCACTTTGCCATACATTCTAATCACAGTCCTCATCATCAAAGGTGCCACTTTACCAGGTGCAGTAGATGGTGTTTTGTTCTACATCAGCCCAGACTTCAGGTACCTGGTACCCGGTACTGTTAATTATAACTGCAGTCTTTCATTACCATTACTTAAGAGTACCGGCACAGGTAGTTAATGTACACAGGAGGTTAGAACAGGAGGAAGAATGATGTGATATTACTTCTTGGAGATAGGAACACAAGTCAGTGTATTATATACAGTCATTAAAACATTGATAATTTACCGATGATAATTGGTGTGTTCTATGGAGACATTCTGCTAACGAAAATGTTGTATTGAAATTATAAAAAGTTAAGTAAAAAAATTTTGCAATCTTGACTTGTCCAGTAAATTGATGCAAGTGCAGACGTGGCTGGAAGCAAGTCTACAAGTCTTCTACTCACTGGGACCAATCTGGGGCGGGCTGGTAACAATGGCCAGCTACAACAAATTTAATAACAATTGTATGAGGTAGGGTATACTTGTTTCTTGCATCAAATTTTACTATCAGTACCGGTAGTTGAAATTTGAAAAATATTTTTAAAAAAAACAACCTGAAAAACTGAAAACATTCCTTTTTTATTTTCCAGAGATTCTATAATGTTGACATTCTTGTGTGAGGGCACCAGTGTGTTTGCTGGATTTGCTATCTTCACAGTTCTTGGTCACATGGCTTATAATCTCGATGTTCCAGTTGCCAATTTCTCGGAAACAGGTACCGGTATTTCAAAAAAAACATATTGATTAATAAGAGGTTTTTATTTGAAAAATAAATAATTGAATAATTTAGACCTGCAAAAAAACATTTTTTTATAACTGTAATATTTTTGCCAAATAAAAAATTAACAGTATAACAATAATAAACAACGTGATTTCCTGAACCTGATGTGTTTTTTTTTCATGTCATTAAAAGTGTTTGTTTCTATTGTCAGGGGCAGGATTAGCCTTTGTTGTCTACCCTGAAGCCATTGCTTATCTCCCAGTACCACAATTGTGGGGTGTGCTGTTTTTCCTCATGTTGTTTACTGTTGCTTTAGATTCACAGGTAACTTTTTTGAAGTGAGATACTGGTAATGTTACTTCTCTGTTTTTGATAAAATGATAAGTATAAATAAATATATGAAATAACATAAATACATACTGTACAACAAACAATAATAAAATAACGTTTAATTTTTAAAAAAATTGGAGTTCTTCAAATAATTTAAATTGAAAAATGATTTTGTCAGTCATTCCTCTGTAAATTCTATAAATCAATGTACAAATTCTCAATACCGGTGCACATATTAAAAATGTAGCGCTAAAAAGCTGGATGTTAAAAGTTATAAAAGTGCTTTGAGGTGCTTTATTTTTTTTCTTATTTATGAATCTATTTTAGAATTCAGGAATTGTAAAAATAAAATGTTCACTTTTTTTGCCAGTTTGTTTTTGTAGAAATAGTTTTGACCAGCATCTATGATATTTGGCCAAAATTCGTCACTAAATACAACATAGCAGTGAAATTGGGATATTGTTCATTACAATTCCTTATTGGACTACCATTTGCTGCTAGAGTAAGTAAATGTACAGAAAACCATCTTTTAAATATAATAAACGTTAAACTAGCCCCCAGGTAGACTTACAATTTTTGCCATATTTTTTCTGTTTAGATCAGGGATCTGCAAACATTTTTAGTCACTACCCCAAAATATTACTGCCGACAACTGTGATTTGAAAGGAAGAAAATCATAGACTTTTTATTTTCAAAATGGTTTATTGAATCTATGTATATGGAGAATTCAACTATAAATATAAAAGTACTAAATTTATTTTGATAAAAATCAATTAATAAAATCCTCACAATGGGACAAAAAGACACCGATACCTTTGAACAAATAATTCACTTCAAGATTTGATAGAAATGACGTTTCATTTGTTTACAGTGACGTCAAAATGTTGGCTTTTTTTAAATCAGAGAAAATTTGGATATTGTTTTTGGAGTCAAATATTGATTTCTATTCTTGTTTTAAAATGTTAATTTGAGTGAAAACTTGGCAAAGGTTGGTGAAAAAGGCGGAATCTTTTTGCCTGCCTCCTCTTGAGAATCATTGAAAACCTTTGCATCTCTTGATGTTTTGAGGATAAGCAGTGAAAGCAGGAGCATCACTAGGATTGTGGGGGTGGGGACCATATCCAGGAAATCCTACCATGGGGTTGACAACCTGAAAGGGGAATGACACCATTGGAAAATTAAAATTTGACAGAGCTTATTTAAATTTGTTTTATAACACAACTAAGTTTAATGCAAGAGCAGAATGCCACCTGTCACTAGAACAGGCTGTCTTGGAGGAGATCCATGGGCCACAGAGCAGGCTGACTTGGAGGAGATCCATGGGCCACAGAGCAGGGTGACTTGGAGGAGATCCATGGGCCACAGAGCAGGGTGACTTGGAGGAGATCCATGGGTCACAGAGCAGGCTGACTTGGAGGAGATCCATGGGTCACAGAGCAGGCTGACTTGGAGGAGATCCATGGGCCACAGAGAACGGTGACTTGGAGGAGATCCGTGGGCCACAGAGCAGCATGACTTGGAGGAGATCCATGGGCCACAGAGCAGGGTGACTTGGAGGAGATCCGTGGGCCACAGAGCAGGCTGACTTGGAGGAGATCCATTGGCGATTATGGCACCTGTCACTAGAGCAGGCTGACTTGGAGGAGATCCATAGGCCACAGAGCAGGGTGATTTGGACGAGATCCATGGACCACAGAGCAGGCTGACTTGGAGGAGATCCATGGGCCACAGAGCAGGGTGACTTTGAGGAGATCCATGGGCCACAGAGCAGGCTGACTTGGAGGAGATCCATGGGTGATTCAGGCACCTATCACTAGAGCAGGCTGACTTGGAGGAGATCCATGGGTGATTCAGGATGGGATGACACCATGCCATGTGAAAACCACACTGAGTGGAATCAATTCTTGTGATGCCTCTGAGCATAAGATAAAATAGTCGCTGGTCTGCTTACTTCATGTTGCTTGGAGCTCCTGTGCAAAGTGGAGCGCCATGAAGTTCGATCCTTTACTTGTTCCTCCCACGTTTCTGGGTTTATGTTGAACGCTTTCAGTGAGGCTTTTATGTTGTCTTTAAAACGTGTTTTGTGTCCGCCAGCAGACAGCCTTGACTTCCTTGTTCAAGCTCACCATAGAAAATTCTTTTGGGCAGACGGTCATCTGACATTCTCACAACATGTCCCGCACAGCGAAGCAGGGATTTCATCAAGATTGTGAAGATGCTGGGGGAGACCTGCCCGTGTGAGCACCTCAGTGTCTGGGACCCTGTCCTGCCATTTAATGTTGAGGATTTTTCAAAGCCTTGTTGTATGAAAGTGGTTCAGCATTCTTGCATGGCGTTGGTAGACCGTCCACGTTGTCGCAGGCATAGGGAAGCGTAGGGAGAGCTGCCGACTGATATACTTTCAGTTTAGTTTGAGTGCTGATACATCTCCTGGTCCATACGTTCTTAGTAAATCTTCCATAGGTGGCACTGGCTCTGGCAATACGGAGGTTTACCTCGTCATGGCTGGTTGTGTTTTTGGGACAGTGTGCTGCCGAGATGGGAAAAGCCTTTAACCACCTTAAGTCTTTCGCCATATACTTGGATGTTGGGCTCAACATAAGGGCTTCGAGGAGCTGGTTGGTATATGACCTCAGTTTTTTGTGTTAATGGTGAGCCCGAAGTTTGTACAGGCATTAAAAAAATTACATAAACAAGTTTGCAATCCCCTGTTTAGATGCTGGCCTGCACAACATGCGCACTCATTTTGCGGCCCGTGAAGCAACAAAATATTCTTTATTTATATCATTTTCTTTATAGCTTCCCCCCCCCCCATTTTTCCTTTCATCAAGAGATGCAAAGGTTTTCTTTTGGTACGCAAAAGTTGTTCATAAAGTATTACAGCCCGCCCTACATTTTGAGATGCAATCCCCTGTTTAAATGCTGGCCTGCACAACATGCGCCCTCATTTTGCGGCCCGTGAAGCAACAAAATATTCTTTATTTATATCATTTTCTTTATAGCCTCCCCCCCCCCCCCATTTTTCCTTTCATCAAGAGATGCAAAGGTTTTCTTTTGGTACGCAAAAGTTGTTCATAAAGTATTACAGCCCGCCCTACATTTTGAGTTGTGCAGGCCTGGTGTAGTGTGACAAGTCATAGCAGCAGTATGTCTTCAGACAGAATGTAGTTAGAATGTTACAATTTCTTTGAATAAGTCATACCACCTGACTTTTGACAGGGAGGAATGTATTTGTTCCAACTGGTTGACTGGTACATAGCTGCCTTTGCTGCTGTAGCGGTTGGCCTGCTTGAGTGCATCATTGTTGCCTGGATCTATGGTTAGTGACATTTACAAACTTTGTTCAGGGCATGCAACCGAATAGTAACTTAACGAAAGCATTTATTGCATCTGAACTTCTCTCTGGAAGGCGCACGGTGCTCGAATACAAATTAGAATCCCTAAGCTTACAAAGGAAACATAGTTAATTACCTTGTTTTTTCTGTGCTCCATATCAACATTAATTTGTAACACTGAGGGCTCCATATCAACATTACTTTGAAACTTTGAGAGCTCCTTATCAACATTAATTTGAAACTTTGAGAGCTCCATATCAACATTAATTTGAAACTTTGAGAGCTCCATATCAACACTAATTTGTAACTTTGAGAGCTCCATATCAACATTAATTTGTAACTTTGAGAGCTCCATATCAACATTAAATTGTAACTTTGAGAGCTCCATATCAACACTAATTTGTAATATTGAAGGCTCCATATCAACGCTAATTTGTAACATTGAGAGCTCCATATAAACACTAATTTGTAACATTGAGAGCTCCATATCAATACTAATTTGTAACATTAAGGGCTCCATATCAACACTAATTTGTAACTTTGAAAGCTCCATATCAACACTAATTCAACTAATTGTAATATTGAGGGCTCCATATCAACACTAATTTGTAACTTTGAGAGCTCCATATCAACACTAATTTGTAACATTGAAGGCTCCATATCAACACTAATTTGTAACTTTGAGAGCTCCATATCAACAGTAATTCAACTAATTGTAATATCGAGGGCTCCATATCAACACTAATTTGTAACTTTGAGAGCTCCATATCAACACTAATTTGTAACATTGAAGGCTCCATATCAACACTAATTTGTAACTTTGAGAGCTTCATATCAACACTAATTTGTAACTTTGAGAGCTCCATATCAACACTAATTTTTAACTTTGAGAGCTCCATATCGACATTAATTTGTAACTTTTGGGGCTCCATATCAACACTAATTTGTAACAATGAGGGCTCCATATCAACACTAATTTGTAACAATGAGGGCTCCATATCAACACTAATTTGTAACAATGAGGGCTCCATATCAACAATAATTTGTAACAATGAGGGCTCCATATCAACACTATTTTGTAACTTTTGGGGCTCCATATCAACACTAATTTGTAACTTTGAGAGCTCCATATCAACACTAATTTGTAACATTGAAGGCTCCATATCAACACTAATTTGTAACTTTGAGAGCTCCATATCAACACTAATTTGTAACAATGAGGGCTCCATATCAACACTAATTTGTAACAATGAGGGCTCCATATCAACACTATTTTGTAACATTGAGGGCTCCATATCAACACTAATTTGTAACATTGAGGGCTCCATATCAACACTAATTTGTAACAATGAGGGCTCCATATCAACACTAATTTGTAACTTTTGGGGCTCCATATCAACACTAATTTGTAACAATGAGGGCTCCATAAAAAACACTAATGTGTAACTTTTGGGGCTCCATATAAACACTAATTTGTAACATTGAGGCATATTAAAAAACATAATTGATATTTATTTGTGCTAACCTATCTAGGAGCAGATAACTTTATGGATGATGTGACGAGAATGATGGGGTATAGGCCTCCTTACATGTTTAATATTTTATGGAGATTTATCACACCAGCTCTGCTCATAGTAAGTTATACAGTTATTGTTTCAGAAAAAAAAAAACAACTTTTAATCAATTAATCCATGTTGAAATAGCAACAGCATATTTTTATTTTCTATCGGTTTTAATTATATTACTGTACTTGTAAGGTTAAGCAAACTTGAATGTGAAAATAAATTTGAATTTTTTTTTTTTTTAATGTTTGTACCGTATTGCAAGAATTATTATGACCTGTGTCGATGCCAGGTTGTGCTGGTAACATCACTGGTGAGTTACGAAGCCCCTACCTTTGAAGGTTACAAGTTCACTTCAGCTGGGATAGCATTCGGATGGTTCATTGCAGTCGTTTGGTTCCTTCCCATTCCTCTTGTAGCCATTGCTCAGATACTGAGGACCAAAGGGAGCTTTCTTGAGGTTAGAATATATTTCACAGGTTTTTTGGTAGACCCCAATTAATATCAAACTTTCTTTTTAAGTGTATTTTCTTTAGTTGTAGGTAATCTACAAAATTTGATGGCTGGTGTAAAGAGCATTTTCTTTTTAAGAAAAATTAATAGTCGAAATGTACTTTGAACAAAAAAATCTAGCATGATATGTGTATCTTGTTGCGTTTCCATGCTTTAAATTAATTATTTGTTAAAAATAATTGTTAAAAATTTAATTTAAAAAGCTAACTGTGATTATGAAAGATTAATTAGTCAATCTTGGAGAATGGCAAATGTCTTAAAATTCAACTGATTAATTTATAGGTGTTACAGTATCTACAAATAATTCAAATTTAAAAAAATAACAATATAATATATTGAGGTTTGAACAAAAAATTATTTTAATGAATATGTATAAAAGATGTGTTAAAAATTCAGTTTGTTTATTTCTTTAAAAAATTCATGACATAAATAAAAATAAAATGCTGATATTTCACAGAGATTAAAAACCACTTGCAAGCCATCACAAGAATGGCAACCAGGTGATGTGACGTTGAGACAACAGTACAGATTAGACACATGTCCATCAGAATTATGCACTTTTAGAACCAAATGTTGCAGGTCCACATAGAACTAATTGCTTAAGAACACCCCCCCCCCCCCCCCCTTTTTTTTTTTTGCACTTTTAGAACCAAATGTTGCAGGTCCACAAAAAACTAATTTCTTAAAAACCCCCCCCCCCCCCCCATTTTTTTTGTTGCTAGGACCATCTAAACAAACAGTTCTTGAACCACTTGTTGCAGGTCCACCTTAGAAACAGTTCTAGAACCACTTGTTGAAAGGTTAAAACTAATAGTTTTAGAACCATTTATTCAATTGTCTATCTTAAACTGATAGTTTTAGAACTACTTGCACGTCCACCGAGAAAAAATAGCTCTATGTGCCACTATAACTGCAGTTAAACTTAAAATTATAATTTAAAATTATAAAATGGCAGGTCCAGCTAAAACAAATTATTGAAGATCAACATGAAGCAAGTCCACCTGAACTATTCGTTTTAGCTCAGTCTAGAATGTAAATTTTAGAACCATTAGCTTAAAAATATGCTAAATGCATATAAATATAGGTAAATTCATTGTTACTGTCCGACTGCAACTTTAGAATTATTAGTCCGGGTATAATTTCTTTAAAATCCAATGCAAAGTCATCTTACTTTAACCATAGGAACATTAATATCAATTTTTGCATCATTTTGAATGAATCTACATGTGTTTTTAGGATAGATTCATCCCCATGCTCTCTAATAAACTTCACATGATCTTGGGGAGCCATACTAAATTTATAACCTCCATTAATTGCTTACAAAAGTTAAACATTCAGCTTTGGATTTTCATTTTAGGTGTGGGTTAAAAGTGTATGTTTTGGTCCAATTTCTGGGTTAAATGAAGTCATTGTGCATGTATTTCGATAGTTACCTACCAAGAGATTAAAATTATTTCATTGCATTCACGTACAATAAGAATTTCGTGACAACGCTGTGAGAATTTGGTTTAAGGACTGCGTTCAAGCTGTTTGAATGAAATAGTAGAACAATGTATCTGGACCTTATTTTTCAGAGTACCAATATATATATTCTTTCCCTTCCTGTAATTTTTGGTTTTGAAAAAATCCTTCTGGGAACAACAGAGGATATCTATAAGAGTTTTATTACTTTGCTCTGTTTCTTGTCATATTTTCATATGTCCTGTTCCCTGAAGAAGGCTCTCAGCCAAAATGTTCACACCTTATTGTTCTGTCTTTTAATTCAAGCTTTTACATAACTTGTTCTACTATTTGATTGTTAATAACAAATTTATTGGAAAGCATCGCAATCATTGAAAAGAGGCTTGTATTGTAAACGTGTTTCCTCACTAAATAATCTCAATGATAGCGTTCCATTTTCTTTGTCTTCCAGTTAATCAAAATGAAGTGTCTGTAATTTAAACGTCACTCCTAGGTTATTATTTTTTAGAATATGGTAGCTTAAAAATTGCATAATTCATTTAAAAAATCAACTCAGTTTTTATAAAAATGTAATGTTTATTAATATACAATTTATTCTTATATTAAATCCAACGAACATTAAAAACGTTATTGCAAAATAATTTGGTATAAAAACTATTGTAGTTAAAAAATTGATTTTGTGAACTTTAAACCTTTGCTAAAAGTGCAAACATTAAAAATGTTTAAAAAATTATCTCAATCATGTTGCCATTTAAAATAATTAAAAGGTTTGAAATTGAGACTTTGTTGAAAAGAAGAGGAGTTTAAAATGTTCATGTTTGTTTCGTACTGGTCCTGCTTTTGCTGCCATTTGAAGAGGGACTACTCTCAATTTTTGAGGTAAGAACAGTCAGGCGATTTTTGGCGTTCTTTAACATCTGCTCAAGTTCTGTCTGGAATTTGTAAAAACTTAAAGTTAATTCTAAGAAGATATATCTAGCACTTCCGGTAAATTATGAGAGTGGTACCCGGGGTTTCCCAAGCATGGCCGCCATCTTTGTTGACATGATACGTGAGAAGGTCACGGATCATGTCAACCAAGATGGCGGCCGACCCAAAAAAAAAAAGTAGTGCAAAGACACGTATTGTACAAAAAGGGAACGGTTGGGAAGAATGCGTTTTATCAAAAAACTTACCGAAAGATCGAAAATAAGCAATATTACAAGAAAATTTAATTTTCAAGATAGGAAAACACACAAATATATAGTAATCTGTGAAAAATATTTTAAAGAAAATGTAAAATGTAAAGAAATGGAAGAAAAAAAAATTTTCGGAAAAAAATAAAAAATCAACGAAAAATTTGGTTTTGTAATTTTAAAAAAATTGTAAAAAACTATTAAATTTTGAAATTTAAGAAAAATGATTTTTTAAAAAAAATTGTAAAAAACGAGTAAAATTTAAATTTTTTTTTTTGAAATTTTTGAAAAATGAGCAAAAATTTGATGGCGCAAATCCCTAACCTGGATCCTAAACCCTAAACCCTAACCCTAAACCTATCCCTAAACCTAACCCTAATCCTAAACCTAACCCTAAACCTAACCCTAAACCTAACCCTGACCCTAAACCTGACCCTAAACCTGACCTTAAACCTAACCCTAAACCTAACCCTAACCCTAAACCTAACCCTAACCCTGACCCTAAACCTAACCCTAAACCTAACCCTAAACCTAACCCTAACCCTGACCCTAAACCTAACCCTAACCCTGACCCTAAACCTAACCCTAAACCTAACCCTAAACCTAACCCTGACCCTAACCCTAACCCTAAACCTAACCCTAAACCTAACCCTAACCCTAACCCTGACCCTAAACCTAACCCTAACCCTAAACCTAACCCTGACCCTAAACCTAACCCTAACCCTAAACCTAACCCTAAACCTAACCCTAAACCTAACCCTAAACCTAAACCTAACCCTAAACCTAACCCTAAACCTAACCCTAACAATAAACCCTAAACCCTAACCTTAACCCTAAAATTCAGAAATGCATGGTAATGGACGATTTTAAAAAGCTACAAAAAACAATGAAATTTTCAAATGATAATTCGTTATTTTACTCACTCTTTACGAAGCAAGATCTCGTAAATGGGGCGGATACACAATTTTTATGACATTTAAAAATTCCCTCATTTGATCTTTAGTGCCACACGAGCGTCGCCACATATATTCATATAGATATGAGTCGAACTGCTCCTCCCCATGACAATTTTGGATATTTTGAACTTACCGCCGGACACCGGAGCACAATAAGACGACAGTGACGTAATATTTAATCACACCTTTCTAGATCCGCATGATTTTCAAGTACCATATACGAAAATTAATTTCTCTATTTTTCATCAATATTTCTAACATTCTGACAATTCCACACTCTCTGCATGAATTCCAAAAACATAAAATTTCAGTTTTAAAACCACAAAATTTAACTTTTCTTTGAATCTTCGTTAATTATTCACACGAAATCTTGTTCCAACCGGTTATTAAAATATTCCTTCGCCGCCACCACTTCCGACACTTCATCCAATAAAATTAACAACAATATCAACAAAGGGGAATGACTCCTGCCTTTCCTTGCACAAATTTTAAATAAATAAGCAAATGACGTCATGGGTAATAATATCATAATTAGCCGCACTTCCAAACATGGAAATGAATCTTATGGTAAATGATGAGAGCTCGCCCCGGGTATTCCCATCATGGCCGCCATCTCGGTTGACACAACACGTGAAGTCACGTGGAGTCACGTGAATTGTCAACAAAGATGGGGGCAAAAAATTATTGCAAAACTCGTTATGAAACGACTGGGGAGGTGGAACAAGTTTTCATGTGAATAATTAACGAAAATTAAAAGAAAAGTTGGCTGTTTCAGATTTAGCGGCCCACGTTGACTTTGTTAAGGTTAGGCATAGGGATCGATTTAGGGTTCGGGTTAGGCATAGGCATCGATTTAAGACGTAAAAGTGCGCGCATGGAAATAAACGCGGGCCGCTTTCTCTGACTTTACCGAAAAGTTAAATTTTATGTTTTTAAAAGTTAAATGTTATGTATTATGGACATAAAATACCAAATTCAGAAACAAATTATCTGTCGAGGGGAGAAAAGTAGAGAAATTAATTTTCTTATAGGGTACTTAAAAATTATGCGTATATAGAAAAGAGTTCTACGTCACTTGTCGTCTTCTTTGACGTGTCCGGCGGCGGCAAGTTTGAAATTCGCTATTTTTGCATGTAAAATTTGGTTTGGATAAGCCTTGGTTTGTACATTTCTTCGTCAGTTTAGACCCCCCCCCCTCCCCGACTTTAAATACCAAATTCAGAAACAAATAAGTTATCTGGGGAGGGGAGACCCCTCCCCAGAACGCCTCCCAAAAGCCTAAAGCCACAATTAATAACACATGGAGTCACACACAAACTATGAAAATGAACAAAAAACCAACAACAAAAAAATGGCCAACAATATTTATCAAGTATGAAATAATTAAAATCCAACTTACAGTTTCATGAAATACACTTGTACACACGGCTCCACACTTTTATTTCACGTTCCAAAGAAAATAACATGCACAAAATGAACAGAGCGCATCAGCCATACCACAGCCGTACCACAGCCGTACCACAGCCGGCATTGGGCTAACGCGTTGAAAAGATGGTGGCGCAAATGAAATATGATAATTAGCCAACCAATGATAATTGAAAAGACCATGTTGTAATAAGACCCGAGTTATTAACTGCACTATAAGATAATTACCTGGTTGTAGCGAAGAAACAGCCGTGTAGATTTCAATTTCTTCTTCTTGTGCACATGTTTGAGTCCATGTTCCAGGCACAGGACTTGCTCATCTTGTTCATTCAGAACCTTCACTCAGAAATAAAGATATTCAGTTTAGATCTCGGACAGCGGCTTTGGATTGGGAACTCAAAATCAACATGCCTCAATTTCCTTCACTCGGCTCGGACACAGTCCTTCTTATATTACTCTCAATGTATAAACAAAATTAAACAGACGGAATCCTAACAATAAATGAAACCAAGCAATCAGTATGAAAAATATACACAATATATTAAAAAAACAAACAAAACAAATGGCTCAACAACACAAAAGTACTGAAGGTAATATCAGGAAATTTGATTTGAATTTACAAACTTAATAGACACAATCAAGAATTTATATGATAAATAATTTAATGAAAGATTTTTTAGGACATTACCACCACACTGCAAAAGCAGCATAATTTTAACATTACTGAAATTTTTTTATTTTGTATTTACTACATTAGCCTTCAGACCACTTCATGTATGCAAGGATCCACATTTTTAGTAGGTATGCTAAACATTATGTGAATATGTGGTCTAGACATTGTGCCTCCATTTTCACAGTATTACTTTCACTAAAAGTTATTCAAAATTACGGATTGGAAAAGTTATTCAAAATTAAAAAATCATCTGATTTTTTTAAAAAATTATTTATCGTTATCTGAATATTTTTTACAACGCATACCCAATTATTCTGTACATCAAGGTCATCGTGACATTTTATTTTATAAGATCGAAAGTGGGAGCTATATGTATCTTTTAAAACATCAAAGCAACCATCATTTTTATACCATATATTACTAGTAATTAGCAACTAGGTTTATTATATTATACCATATGTTTATTTATTTTTATTCTTTTACTCTTTATTAAATAGTTAGTTTTTTCTTTAACTAAATAAAAATGATTTTTAAAAAATTTCTGATTGTTGTTGAAGATCCTTATTCAAAACTATTATTGGAAACATATTTGATTAATGCATATTCCCCCGAAATATATTTTTATTCCCAAAGCTTATATTTTATCAACAAACTATTACATTATTCCCAAAGCTTATATTTTATCCACAAACTATTACATTATTCCCAAAGCTTATATTTTATCCACAAACTATTACATTATTCCCAAAGCTTATATTTTATCCACAAACTATTACATTATTCCCAAAGCTTATATTTTATCCACAAACTATTACATTATTCCCAAAGCTTATATTTTATCCACAAACTATTACATTATTCGCATGATTTCTTTGACCCGTGGGTTGTTTATTCAAACCTTTAATGATACCGAGATTCATAGATTAGATGCTATATTTTATTTTAACTTTCTGCTTTAGAATGATTCTATATTTTGTTCAGTCCGAATGTTGTCTATGCTACCTTGCTTGGCATGATTGGCCTTCACAAGCTGACCAGTATTCTGCTTGCATTGTTACTGTAACTGCCTCAAAATGTATATTTTTAGCAGCCAAGAGCCATCAAGGTTATATTATAACCTTTAGTTAAATTTCCCCCTTTGTCGAAAAAGTCAGTTTAAAGGTAGTTAAATATTGATATTTCTAGCAAACACATAATGAAAGAGCTAAACAACTATTTTAAGTAGTGGGAGGATTGATAGTGCAACTAGAACTTGTGAATAAGATTATGTAATGACCTATTTTATCGCCATTGAACGTGAATTGATATTTGATCCTGTAAATAAAGAACTGTTGTGTCGCCATGCTGTAGTTGTGATATATATAGAGATATTAAGAAGTGCTGTAAACCCCTAGACAACGTGGAGTCTGCTGACTGTGCAGTAAACGTAACTACTGCGGGATGTGATGAATTTTGAGGATGAAGATCCGAACATGTCAAGCATTAAGACGGTTGTCACTGGAGACAACGTAAGAAGGCCGCGACATTTGATGAAGGTCTCAAGTTATTAAAGTAAAGTCGTAACATATGCATGGGGTCTTTGTATTCTTCAAATTAATTGTTTTAAGGTTATCTTCTTTAATTACGTCTTTAAAAAAGGCTCTGCCGCAGAAAAAGTACGTTTTTTTTTTATTTTTTCCAAAATCTTTAAAAAATTATTTGGCTAATCTAGAAACCTTACTAATGTAACTGATTATTATAACTTACAAACAAAATTAATGTAAATGCCAGCTAACATAATGTACTTTTAACTTCATCAATAGGACTGCTGCAAACACCATATCTATCATACATTTTCAGCTTTATCTTTCTCATTACTTGCATGTAATCTCTTGGTTAAAATGTGATACAAGCTTGATAGATAGGGACATGATCAGGTCAACATCCATTATAAATAATGACAACCTGTCCACTTCTAATAAACCATATAACCATATGGAGCTTTATCCACAATGTTACGCACTGACTTGTATTGGGAGAAATTAATCTCCTATTTTAATTTTAATTGGCTCGTTGTAAACAGTGCCTAACAAAGGACGATACCATTGAGTCAACAACGACACCCAAAACAGTTTCTAGTTACAATTTATTAAGATTTATTAAGTCTTAAGATAATTACAAAAGAAACAAAAATATAATGACAATCTTCAACTTACAGTATGGTAGATCTTGTACCGGTACACAGTTAATACAGTTAGAATAATATGCCAATGAATAAGGCGAAATAAACACATATAAGCTCACAAATACACAAGGAATAATACACGCCTCGTAAAATTAATATATCTTCTGAATCTCCGTCCCTCCGTCCGTTTCTGTCAATCCCTTATATAGGTCGCATAAGCCCTGCCTTCCATAAAACTTATGACTTTCTAGAACAATCACATTCATTCTACAAAATACTACTTGGAACAGATTAATTATTTTTAGTAGCTGGCGGCATAAACACGAATAGATCAATGGACTAAGCCACACCCCTCTGTGAACACAGCGTCTCATGTGGGGTCAATCATAGGGCACGCACGAGAAAAATTATGTAATCAAGCTCTATATAACAAAAATGACATCATCAAAACTGCATCATGTGCCATCATCAAAACTGCATCATGTGCCCAAATTATGTCTTCTTTTTTTTTTTTTTTGTCAATTTGAATATTTCCCTTTTATGAATGATGAAGAAATATCACCAGATTCTAAGCAGATATTTTTCATGGAACTCCTCCCAGTTTCCTCATTGTTATGTGAGAGTGTAATGTTGAGACATGGTTGTATAACAACTGCACTGTTGCAATGGCTGCAATTTTTTTCTGTTTTTTTTCACTAGAATGTCATGATGATGTGTTGCATGTATCAGTGAATGTTTTAATAACTAAATTTTTCTACTCTCATTTCAAGAAAAAAATAATCAAAGTTTTGATCTCCAACATTTTTTATTTTTTTTTTTTGACTTAAAGAATAATATGTAATTTTTTTATTTTAAATTTTCCACTAAGTGGAAATGCAGCCATTAAATGTATTGTTACAGCATATTGTTTATTTTTACATAACTCTTTAGAAATCAAGCTGTTCTATTTATTTTTACCCTTAGCTTTTCCTCAATGGCTGTCAGAAAATTCTGATTAATTAGTAATAAATTTATATCTCCTGTGCCCTTTTAATAACTGCAATGAATTTCCGAGACTGGAACTGAAATATTACATTAAGAAATGGCGTCAGCGGGCCGTCGAGCTTGCGCTCTTTGTGTCCTCCCCAAAACAACCCTCCCCAACCCGGTATCGCACCGCGGAGCGATGTCTGAGATACCATCATGGTTAGGGCGATTGAAATGTTTGGAGACCGGACAGAGTGCGTGTTTATTTGTGTTGCAGAGGTGTTCTCTGAACCGGTTCCCAAGGCGACGACCTGTCTCTCCTATGTAATGTATAATTTACCGCACTTTTGCGCTGCGGCTAAGAATTTTGAAAACAAGTTATGGTCAGGTTACTCACAACTTCGAAGGATAAATGCCATTTTTGATACTCAAAAAATTGGCTTAATTTATATTTCACCACAAGAAGCCTGGCAGCTAAGGATTGCTTAGACGATGGGCCCTCCTGCCCTGATAATTTAAAGAATGGTGATTTGAACTCGTCGTCAGGGATAACAAATATGCCATTGTAGTATTAGTTATTGGTAGGCTAGGGGCTATAAGTGCAATTAGTTTATTCAAATACATTTTATATTAAAAACTGCTAGGCCTATAAATTAATATAGTCTAGTCATAGTACTCATTCTCAAAGTTGAAATTGTATAGTTGAGGAAATTTCAGCAATTTATCATAATTTATGAAAAATTAATATTATAAATATTTAATTTAATTGTATTAAATGCATGAATAAAAAAAATAACGCAAAATTGTCATGAAAATTTTAAAATGTATCATATTAAACAAATACAAATGTATTAATAATTATAGCATTCCATTCTAGCAATAACAAATAATTATTTATAGATAATATATTGCAAAAAAAATAAAATACCATTTGAATACTTAGAGCAGCGGTTCACAATCTGTGGGTCGCGACTCCTTTGGGGACCCTTTTCCAGGGGTCGCCTAAGACCCTCTGAAAACATGTATCCTTACAGCTATGAAGTAGCAACGAAAATAATTGTGTGGCTTGGGGGTCGCCACGACACGAGAAACAGTATTAAGGGGTCGCGGCACTAGAAATGTTGAGAACCACTGACTTAGAGGATCTTTTATTATTAGATTAATGAAATATCTCAAATAAATGAAGTTTAAATTTAAAATGCTACATATTAAAATACATTAAAAAATTATTTTAAAAATATTTCTAGTATTGATACATAGTAATTTAAGCACACAGGTTATATATGACAAAATGAAGGAATTGTATGTTCCATTAAGTTTGAAATAGTTTATTGATTTCCCTCTACACTTGATTCCACTGCCAACTCATAGCACCTTTTGTACAAAAATATAGGGCTAATTTACCTCTTACAGCTTGTGCTTCTTGTACTGTATGTTGTCTTCCCTGTTTGGGCATAGCCCCAAGAATCCCTGTTCCCCCATTCCTACAAACACCATTTGTAATATTAGAATTTGTACATTCTGTGTCATCCTGACATGGAGGGCAGTACTTTCGGTCACAATTGTAACTGTCTGAGTCGAGCAGAGCTGTATGTCACAATTGTAACTGTCTGTGTCATCCAGATTTGGAGGGCAGTACTGCATGTCTGATTGCTAACTCAAAAATTTGTGTAAAGTCGCGCAGCAATACACAATTTGATTTGCTTTTTCAGGATTCAAAATTATTGGTTTCTGAAATATTTGAAATCTATTGGCCAGAATACCAAATGCACTCTCAACCATTCTTCTAGCTCTAGAGCACCCGTAATTGAATACCATTTTCTTTAAAGATAGGTTTCTTTTTGCATAAGGTTTCATTACATATTTTTTATAGGAAAAGCCTCATCTGCAACTATAAAGAATGGTACATCCCATTCAATTCCTTCAGCTGGCTTGTCTGGTGGAATGTTCAGTTGATTGCTACTCAGGGCTACAGTTAAAAGCAAAGACCGCGGATCGTGCAACACCTGAGAAGATGAATGAATCCTCAGTCATGCTTAAAGTCCCCGCTTTTTGGAACGTGTAGTCCCCACAACTCCAGTTTGGCTTTAATGCACCTACTGAAAAAAGTTTTTATTTGACCCTAAAGCTGTGGTTCTCAACCTTCCCAATGCCGCGACCCTTTACTACAGTTCCTCATGTTGTGGCGACCCCCCAGCCAAAAATTGTTTTTGTTGCTACGTCATAACTGTAGAGCATAAGTCTTTTCTGATGGTCTTAGGCGACCCCTGGAAAAGGGTTTCCCGACCCCCAAAGGGATCGCGACCCACAGGTTGAGAACCGCTGCCCTACAGGGACAGATTCAGTTCACTGAGCAGGCTGATTATGTCACATAGGTAAGCCAGTTTTGCGAAGCGTATCTTGTCAATGATATGTGTTGCCAGACGCATGGGCGCCCGCAGGTAGGGGCAAGGGGGGGGGGCACTTGCCCCCCCCCCCTGGATTGTTTGGATAAAAATTTTTTAGACAAAAATAGACAAAAAATGTATTAAAGTAAAGAGAAAATAAAGAGACAAATAGGCTAAATTAAATTAAAACTATATTAAAACATTACTAACAAAATTTTGCCCCCCCCCCCCTGGAAAGCTAATCGATTTTTTTGCCCCCCCCCCCCTTAGAAAGTTTTCTGCGGGCGCCCATATCTGCCGGTGTTCTGGATTACAGTCATGTCAGAATACCCTACCATTGCCAGCACAGCACTAAAATCCCTATTGCCATTTCGGACATCCTATTTGTGTGAAGCGGTGTTTTCTGCAATTAGTCTCCTTTAAGTCCCAGATGGAACCGCCTCGTTGCAGAAAAACAACCTCATGGTTTTCATTGATTTAGCGTTCTAGTAAGTTAAAATGTTAAATCACTTACTTTATTTTCATTTTTTGGTAACTGTATTTTATTTTGAATGCATACAATTGAATTAAAATTATTAAATCTAAAGAATATAAACTATAAACAAGACCACCCCCCCCCCGTGGGGCGCGGTAAACTATCAAACGTTGACCGGTCCCGGGGAACAAAAAAAGAAAAAACGGTTGGGGACCAGTTGTCTAAACCATAATCTGTTCTTACGATTTATACGTTTAATTTTGTCATCCTCTAATGCATAAGCAGCTGCCGTGACAGCTGTAATTAAAGCAGTACTCAAAATTTCCAATTCTGACGTTTCACTTATAACATAATCGCTTTTACAATAGTTAGCCATCATATTATGCTGGTGCGTGGTCACCTGGTTTTCATGTGGAAGTTGTCTTGATAAACAGTAATATAAAAATGTACACCATAGTCAATATAAAAACACCATCGCTTGACGAACTTATATTTAGTGTTGGTTCACGTGATATGGAGTTTACGTAATAATACTAATATGATTTGCATACCATCACAATTTGATCAAACCACGATATGAATGTTGTGAAAAAGCTTCATACACAGATTGCATCAAATGCTCGAAGGAAAATTGATAGTGTGAATTAAAGATGGCGCCTTTATTCTGGGCACGATGCCCCAAACTGACTTATTACTGGATCTAGTTGTTATTTCTTGTGGATTTTTAAGAGTCCTGCTCTGCTTTCCTGTTTATTTTGGCTGGTCACATATTATAATTACAAGTCAATCGGTAAGTATTTCTCTATGTTATTTTCTATGTACATGGTAAGTACGGTATCACATCATCTTGTTTACAGACATCTACTGTTGGTATCACATCATCTTGTTTACACATGACACCTATAGTTATCCCGAGAAAAATAAGACTTGGTGGTAGACCATCATTTATACCTGAGAAATCTAAGCTCTGGCATAGTGCAACTGATAAAATTAAACTCTGGTAGAGCGTAACTGATAAAACTAACCTCTGGTATAGGTAACTAAAAAACTAAGCTCTGGTACCAGTATAGCGTAACTGATAAAACTAAGCTCCGGTATAGGTAACTAAAAAACTAAGCTCTGGTACTAGTATAGCGTAACTGATAAAACTAAGCTCCGGTATAGGTAACTAAAAAACTAAGCTCTGGTACCAGTATAGCGTAACTGATAAAACTAAGCTCCGGTATAGGTAACTAAAAAACTAAGCTCTGGTACCAGTATAGCGTAACTGATAAAACTAAGCTCTGGTATAGGTAACTAAAAAACTAAGCTCTGGTACCAGTATAGCGTAACTGATAAAACTAAGCTCTGGTATAGGTAACTAAAAAACTAAGCTCTGGTACCAGTATAGCGTAACTGATAAAACTAAGCTCTGGTACCAGTATAGCGTAACTGATAAAACTAAGCTCTGGTATAGGTAACTAAAAAACTAAGCTAGGCTATAGCGTAACTGATAAAACTAAGCTCTGATATAGGTAACTAAAAAACTAAGCTCTGGTACCAGTATAGCGTAACTGATAAAACTAAGCTCCGGTATAGGTAACTAAAAAACTAAGCTCTGGTACCAGTATAGCGTAACTGATAAAACTAAGCTCTGGTATAGGTAACTAAAAAACTAAGCTAGGCTATAGCGTAACTGATAAAACTAAGCTCTGATATAGGTAACTAAAAAACTAAGCTCTGGTACCAGTATAGCGTAACTGATAAAACTAAGCTCTGGTATAGGTAACTAAAAAACTAAGCTCTGGTACCAGTATAGCGTAACTGATAAAACTAAGCTCCGGTATAGGTAACTAAAAAACTAAGCTCTGGTACCAGTATAGCGTAACTGATAAAACTAAGCTCTGGTATAGGTAACTAAAAAACTAAGCTCTGGTACCAGTATAGCGTAACTGATAAAACTAAGCTCTGATATAGGTAACTAAAAAACTAAGCTCTGGTACCAGTATAGCGTAACTGATAAAACTAAGCTCTGGTATAGGTAACTAAAAAACTAAGCTCTGGTACCAGTATAGCGTAACTGATAAAACTAAGCTCTGGTATAGGTAACTAAAAAACTAAGCTCTGGTACCAGTATAGCGTAACTGATAAAACTAAGCTCTGGTATAGGTAACTAAAAAACTAAGCTCTGGTACCAGTATAGCGTAACTGATAAAACTAAGCTCTGGTATAGGTAACTAAAAAACTAAGCTAGGCTATAGCGTAACTGATACAACTAAGCTCCGGTATAGAGTACCTGTTAAAACTAAGTAAGCTCTGGAATAAATCTTATGTGAATATCTGAAAAAATAACGATAAAAAGATTTTCAAAGGGTATTTTCAAAATTTTTGTTCTATTATTTTTTTAATTTTACAAACTAGTAGTTGGGGATTATCTATTTATTAAAATATATATATTAATTCTTTCAAGTTGTGGGATCATCCCTCTGAAACATAGGAGCCAGAATGATCAATTCATTGATCGCGGGCCCTCAAAATAAAGAAGAAGAAGAAGAATTTGCAGTTTGGGATCATCCCTATCCTATCTTATTGTGCAGATATTTCCTATACATTGACGCTCGCATTTTCGACCGACCGCAGTTGCTGTTGGGGGTTAAGAACAAGGGAGGGGAGGATGGCAACAAATATTGGCTCCCTCCTGTTAGCACTCAACTAAGCTTCGCCTGGTGTCTACCAAACACATTTAAGGAGTTTGAATACCTTGTAGTAGTTGTAGCACCTCACTGGGAGAAAACCACCCTTTTGCTATCTTGATAGTAGGCAGCCCACCTTTCTAGCAAATTTTGAGGACAGAAACACACCTTTATTTTATTATTATGTGAAAAAGTATCAATTCTAGAACCTGGATGTATAAAAAAATGTTTTTGACCAGGGGTGGAATGAGATTGAAAAGAGAGTCAAAATAAATGTGTTTGACCAGAGAATAAATGTGTTTAACAAAAGAGAAAATGTGTTTGACCAGAGAGTGAATGTGTTTGACCAAAGAGTAAATGTGTTTGACCAGAGAGTGAATGTATTTGACCAAAGAGTAAATGTGTTTGACCAGAGAGTGAATGTATTTGACCAGAGTGTGAATGTGTTTGATAAAAGAGGGAATTAGTTTGACCAGGAGTGAATTTCTCTTGACCAAAGAATGAATGTCTTTGACGAGAGAGTGAATGTGTTTAACCAGAGAGTGAATGTGTTTGACCAGAAAATGAATGTGTTCGACCAGAGATTAAGTGTGTTTTACCAGAGAGTGAATGTGTTTGACCAAAGAGTGAATGTGTTTTACCAGAGAGTGAATGTGTTTGACCAGAGAATGAATGTGTTTGACCAGAGAGTAAATGTGTTTGACCAGTGAATGAATGTTTTTGACCAGAGAGGGAATGAGTTTACCAGAGAGTGAATGTTGGCAGGATAAATAGTTCCACAAAAGACATGATGATTAGCTTTGGATCAGTGGCGTAGCTAGGGTAGGGGGTCCACATTCGAAAGTCCCCCAGGCCCCTATTTGAGGGAGGGCCCCCAAAGACGAGTCCGAAAATATTTTTTACATTAAATAATGTCGAGTGTCAAAATGCAGGGGCTCCCAAAATCCCCCGAAATCCCTAGCTACGCCACTGCTGTGGGTGTAAAAAATGTATATGATTAAATGAATAGAATATCGCTTGCCACGTCAATATGAATTTTGGTCAGGGGAAGTTCACATCAATTCATTTTTCAATATATCTGTATGTAATAAGAATTTTTTTTAAAAAATGAGGAGCGTGGCAATAAATAAGATGCGAAATACATGAACTCATGGAAACCAAAAACCAGACGAACAGAGGCCAACAGGTTGGTCTATAACTTTTTTCATCTGACAAACTCAGTGGTAATTAGACTGGTATCTGCTTGTAAACATTTCATGATGTGTTTTTGTGTGTGTCCCCAGGAAAGATTTCAGTTTTTTGTGTCCTCAACCGGGAAAGCCTTCTTGAAAAATGACCCATGCCAACCAGCAGCAGACATTGCTGGCTTGTGTGACAACTGACACCGCAGATGAGAGTCGGGATGGGCAGGTGGACCCAGACCACGTGGTCAGGCACACGTGGTCCAGGAAAACAGAATATGTTCTGTCCATGGTCGGCTACTGTGTGGGATTAGGCAATGTCTGGAGGTTTCCTTACGTGTGCATTCGAAATGGCGGAGGTCAGCTCCCTGGCTCTACACTCACTAGCTATACACTCACTATCTATACACTCACTAGCTATATACTCACTAGCTGTACACTCACTAGCTATACATCCACTAGCTATACATCCACTGGCTATACACTCACTAGCTATACATCCACTAGCTATACATCCACTGGCTATACACTCACTAGCTATACATCCACTAGCTATACATCCACTGGCTATACATCCACTGGCTATACATCCACTGGCTATACATCCACTAGCTATACATCCACGAGCTATACATCCACTGGCTATACACTCACTAGCTATACACTCACTAGCTATACACTCACTATCTATACACTCACTAGCTATATATTCACTAGCTAGACACTCACTAGAAAAAAATCACTAGCTACACACTCACTGGCTATACATTCACTACCTATACATTCACTAGCTAAAACTAAACTAACTAGCTATACACTCACTGGCTATACACCCACTAGCTATACACTCACTAACTTAACAATAGCCAGCTATACATCCACTAGCTATACACTCACTATTTGTCAGCTTCTTACTCACTAGCTATACAATCACTAGCTATACATTCACTAGCTATACACACATTGGCTATACACTCACTAGCTATATACTCTCTAGCTATATACTCACTGGCTATACACTCACTAGCTATACATTCACTAGCTATACACGCATTGGCTATACACGCATTGGCTATACACTCACTAGCTATATACTCACTGGCTATACACTCACTAATTATACACTCACTAGTTATACACTCACTAGTAATACACAAACTAGCTATACACTCACTAGCTATATACTCACTAGCTAAATACTCTCTGGCTATACACTGACTAGTTATACATTCACTAGCTATTCACTCACTAGCTATACACTCACTAGCTATTCACTCACTAGCTATTCACTCACTAGCTATACACGCATTGGCTATACATTCACTAGCTATTCACTCACTAGCTATACATTCACTAGCTATTCACTCACTAGTTTTACAATCAGTAGCAATACACTCACTTGCTTTACACTCACTAATTATACACTCTCTAGCTATATACTCACTGGCTTTACACTCACTTGCTATGAACTCACTAACTTACTATACACTTACTAGCTTAAAACTTACTAGCTATAAACTTACTAGCTATACACTCACTAGTTATGCACTCATTAGGCATACACAAACTAGTAATACACTCAATACAAATAAACTCTCTAACTATACACTCACTAGTTATACACTCACTAGCTATACACTCACTAGCTATACACTCACTAGCTATACACTTACAAGCCACACACTCACTAGTTATGCACTCATTAGGCATACACTAACTAGTAATACACTCAGTACAAATAAACTCTCTAACTATACACTCACTAGTTATACACTCACAAGCTATAAAATCACTAGCTATACACTAACTAGCTATTCACTCACTAGCTATACACTCATTAGCTATACACTTACTAGTTATACACTCACTAGACTAGAGACCGACCGAAAGTGATTTTCTGATTTCGGCCGAAGTCGAAAATAGGCCGAAAGTTTAAAATGACTTTCGGCCGAAACCGAAAAAGGCAGAAAGTTTTAAAATGACTTTCGGCCGAAACGGAAAAAAGACCGAAAGTTAAAAATGAATTTCGGCCGAAACCAAAGCCGAAACCGAAGCCGAAACCGAAAAAGAAATATTGAGATATTTTGAAATTCGTTCCCGCATACATTCTGCTTACATCGAAAATGATGTGGGAAAATATAAATATTTACATTATTTTTATAGAAATTAGATAATCGTAAATATTAATAAATAAAAATCTAATTTAGGGTTCTCAAACTCGCGGCCAGCGAGCCATTTGTGACCCGCAAGACGATATTTTGCGGCCCGATACACGACAGAAAAGTTTAGTGTAAATGCGCCGGCCCGTTTCCCCCATTCTCATATATATAACGTGACTCTCCGCGACGGTTTCAGTCGAATCTCACCGACTAATCTAATTCTAATTTTTTTTTTTTTATGTCTCTATATATTTTTGTATGCCAGCTCTCTGGCAACAGTGAGTAGGTGGATGAAAGTGAATCCTAGTTCTTGAGAACCCTTAATGATTTTTTTTTTGTTATTTATAAAGGTTGAACAGATTGTAACAGTTGTAATCGCTTTTTTGTGGATTACTTGATGCGGCCCACTCTCATTCAGACACTACCTCCTGCGCCCCCCCCTCCCATAATTTGAGTTTGATACCCTTGATCTAATGAATACTTTGGATTTTACCATTTTAATATAAAACTAATTTAAATTGCTTTACAATTTTTTTTCAAATTTGTATGGTAGGATAAAATTTGGCAGAAATTGGGGGGTGGGGGGGAGGAGGGGAAATTAATGCAAAATATTATTTTTTTGAAACCGGGTCTCTAAAAAATGTGGTTCTTAAAGTTCACTTAATTTGTTCTTAAAGATCGCTTAGTTTGTTGTTAAAGATCGATTAGTTTGTTGTTAAAGATCACTTAGTTTGTTGTTAAAGACCGTTTAATTGGTTGTTATTGATCGGTTAGTTTGTTGTTAAAGATCGGTGAGTTTGTTCATAAAGATCGCTTAGATTGTTCTAAAATATCGCTTAGTTTAATCTTAAAGATCACTTAATTTGTTCTTACAGAAAGCTTAGTTTGTTGTTAAAGATCGTTTAGTTTGTTGTTAAAGATCGTTTAGTTTGTTGTTAAAGATCGTTTATTTTTTTGTTAAAGATCATTTTGTTTGTTGTTAAAGATCGTTTAGTTCGTTCTTAAAGATCGTTTAGTTTGTTGTTAAAGATCGTTTAGTTTGTTCTTAAAGATCGTTTAGTTTGTTGTTCCAGATCGTTTAGTTTGTTGTTAGAGATCGTTTAGTTTTTTGTTAAAGATCGTTTAGTTTGTTGTTAAAGATCGTTTAGTTTGTTCTTAAAGATCGTTTAGTTTGTTGTTCCAGATCGTTTAGTTTGTTGTTAGAGATCGTTTAGTTTTTTGTTAAAGATCGTTTAGTTTGTTTTAAAGATCGTTTAGTTTGTTCATAAAGATCACCTGGTTTGTTGTTAAAGATCGTTTAGTTTGTTCTTAAAGATCGTTTAGTTTGTTGTTAAAGATCGTTTAGTTTGTTGTTAGAGATCGTTTAGTTTTTTGTTAAAGATCGTTTAGTTTGTTTTAAAGATCGTTTAGTTTGTTCATAAAGACCACCTGGTTTGTTGTTAAAGATCGTTTAGTTTTTTCATAAAGATCGTTTAGTTTGTTGTTAAAGATCGTTTAGTTTGTTATTAGAGATCGTTTAGTTTTTTGTTAAAGATCGTTTAGTTTGTTTTAAAGATCGTTTAGTTTGTTCATAAAGATCACCTGGTTTGTTGTTAAAGATCGTTTAGCTTGTTCTTAAAGATCGCATTAGTTTGTTGTTAAAGATCGTCTAGTTTTTGTTAATGATCGCTTTATTTGTTCTTAAAGATCGTTTAGTTTGTTCTTAAAGATCTTTCAGTTTGTTTTAAAGAACATTTAGTCTTCTGTTAAAGATCACTTAGTTTATTCTTATAAATCATTAAAGATCATTTGTTTTGTTCTTAAAGATCATTTAGTTCGGTCTTAAAAATCGTTTAGTTTGTTCTTTAAGATCGTTTAGTTTGTTATTAAAGATCGCTTAGATAGTTCTTAAAGATCACTTAGTTTGTTGTAAAATATCGCTTTCGCTTAGTATTAAATGACCAAAAACCTGAGTAACTTTCGGCCGTTGGCCGAAAGTCTGTCAATTTCGGCCGAAACTGAAGAAAAACCGAAAGTTAACTTTTCTCTTTCGGCCGAAACCGAAATTAAGCCGAAAGTTAACTTTCCACTTTCGGCCGAAACCGAAACTTGGGGGAAAGTGATAAAATGGCCACTTTCGGCGCCGAAACCGAAGCCGAAGCCGAAATTCGGTCGGCCTCTACACTAGACATACACTAACTAGTAATACACTCAGTACAAATAAACATGTGACATGTTCTCTATGTAACATGTTGTATATGTGACATGTTCTCTATGTGATATGTCCTCTATGTGTCATGTTCTCTATGTGACATGTCCTCTATGTGACATGTCCTCTATGTGTCATGTTCTCTATGTGACATGTCCTCTATGTGACATGTTCTCTATGTGACATGTTCTCTATATGACATGTTTTCTATGTGACATGTTCTCTATTTGACATGTTCTCTATGTGACATGTTCTCTATGTGACATGTTCTCTATGTGACATTTTCTCTATGTGACATGTTCTCTATGGGTCATTTTCTCTATGTGACATGTTCTCTATGTGTCATGTTCTCTGTGTGACATGTTCTCTATGTGACATGTTCTCTGTGTGTCATGTTCTCTATGTGTTTCAGGAGCATTCTTAATACCGTTTGTCATCTGCCTGGCCGTGTGTGGTCTGCCACTTTATTTCATGGAAGTAGCCATGGGGCAGTTCATGTCCAGGGGTGCCTTCCACGTCTGGAATATTTGCCCACTCTTTAAAGGTATCAAACGGCAGGAGAAAAAAAAAATAATTTTTTCCCTCCTTCCCTCTTGATCTTGGGAGAGAGGGGAAGAGAAAGAGGGAATAGAGAGAGGAGTGGATGAATAGGAGATAGAGAGGGACGGGATACATAGAGGAGAAAGAGGGGAGAGAGAATGGGTATAGACAGTGTAGAGAGAGAGTGGTTAGAGAGGGGGCAGATAGAGAGGGGTAGGGAGGAGGGCACATGGTGGATAGAGAGTGTGCAGGCAGAAAGACAAGACAGATGGATAGAAATGCATCTGTCCTCTGTGTCTTAAAATTTCAAAGTGTGGTTGTTCTGTGAATATATTCTTTTAAATTGATGCTTAAGTATACAAATTTAATTACTGCATAAATAAATATGAAGTATTTTGCATTGAAGAGTATTTTTCGTTTTGATGCGTTTGTTGCAAACTTGGCAATAATATTTCAACTTAAAATTCTGAATCTCTTCGAAAGCGGCAAGTGTTTGATTTTTTTCATATAGTTTGATCATTTCCACAGGTATAGGCATTGGCCAGATTGTTGCCGGTTTTATAAGTTCGTGGTACTACGTGATTCTCATTGCCTGGATCTCAATATACTTGGCCAACTCCTTCAAATCTCCGCTGCCTTGGACATTGTGTGGACAAGATTGGAACACCCCACTGTGTGTTCCACAGGGAAGTCGTGTCACCAGAAACGAATCTGTCAACATTTCTTTTAACGCAAGTGGTCAGGGCGATAAGCAGGACTACCAGGCCATCAATATCACTGCTAGTCACATGATTGGTATCAGACCAGCAAGTGAAGAATTTTGGATGTGAGTTCTATTGTTTCGTCTGTATCTCAAATAATTTTACACGTGACGTGATTTAATGCTGCCACATTTATTTTTAAAAAATCATTATTATAATACGAAATCGCGGAGAGGCTAACAAATCAACTAACACAGCGGTTCTCAACCTGTGGGTCACGACCCCTTTTGGGGTTCGAACGACCCTTTCACAGGAGTCGCCTAATACCATCGAAAAAAACATATAGTCTACAGTTATGAAGTAGCAACAAAAATAATTTTGTTGTTAGGGGTCGCCTCAACATGAGGAACTGTATTAAAGGGTCGCGGCATTAGAAAGGTTGAGAACCACTGAACTGTTACCGTATATTGACATTGTTTTCATCCATCAGGGCTGGGCCAGGGCTGCCACACCTTGGGAATTTTCCAAAGATCTTTGGAATTACCTACCCTATTCAGGACCAAAACTCACTTTTTTTTTTTTAAATTCCCAAGATTCTTTTTTTTTAATTCTAATATATTTTTTATGATCTTTGGAAATTTTGGGAATTAATTTAACAAATTCTTGGGAATTTAAAAAAAAATTAGTGGCAGCACTGGCTACAGCCCATGTAGGACTTTGGCCTGCCTCACCACTTCCTTCCACTCAGACCTAACATATTCTTAATAATGCTTTGCTTTTCCATGCTTGGATTCCCAGCTGCTATAGATCTTTTCCCACATCATCCATCCATCTAGGCCTAGGTCTGCCTTTGAGCCGTTTTACTCTGGTGTTTTGGTGGTACACCCTCTTCACTCCTCTGTCCTTTGGCATTCTCTCTAAGTATCACGCCCAGCGTAGCCTACCCATTTCTTAAAAAATTTCTGCTACTAGCGTGGCCTCCCCTATCCGCCACATGGGGAGGCTCTCAATGGAAGCTCAGTATCTCCGCAGCCTGCAGGAGAACTAACAGTTATAGTGGAACCCCGCCATAACACGCCCCGCCATAACGCGAATTCGGATATAACGCGGTCCAAGCATGGCTCCCGAACCATGGTTTCAATATTTTGTCCATCCAATATTTTACACGACGAATTCAGACTATTACAAAATTATTGAATATTTTAAATCTATATGATTTTCCATGAAATGACATCCATTGTGGATGAACTGCATGCCACGACGGCACAGGTAGCATACGGTGTTGATACACTTTTCTTGATATAGTGATAGTCTGGTATTATCTGTCAACCTGTATTATCGTTCAAACAAATAAAAAATTGGTAAATGTTTTGAATGCACTGTAATATCCTATAAATATATTAGCCATCGATTATTTTGAATATATCTTAATTATTGCATTCCAGTAAACATTCATCTGATGATAAGCGGACTGTTGATCATTGTACATGTACACACGAACACGTTCTCGGAAAAAAAGTTAAACCGCGCATTAACGCAACCCCGCATTAACGCAAACCCCGCATTAACGCGATCCGACTTTATGGACCGCGATCATCGTGTTATAGCGGGGTTCCACTGTATATACCTTACCCTAATTCAAGGGTCTATGCTCTATTTTGTTATTAATTTAATCATAGATTCTCATGGAATTATTCGTAAAATTTTTTTTTTTTTTTTTTTTTTTTTTTTTTTTTTTTTTTTATTTTTTATTGTTTTAAATTTTTTTTTTGTTTTTTTTTTTTTTNCACCACTTTGGCCCTATTAATATCTTGTCTGCTGGTGTTCATATGCCTCAGCAGGGGAGTCAAGTCTGTAGGAAAGGTAATACTTGATTATCTTTGAGTGAGATTCATTAATCAATATCAGGAAGGAACACTCAATTTTTCTCAAAATGACAATTTTGTGTTACGCAAGTGCCCCACCCCTTTTTTTTACTCACACACACACACTTTGAATTTCCTCAACAATTATTAAATACGTAAATAGAATTTGAATATAGCTGACTTTTAATTTAAATAGCTGACTTTTACTTTTTGTTGTATATGGAGATTTGGGACCCTAAAGAGTCTCTCTGAAACATTTTGAAACTCAAATCTTATAATGCCACAAAGGACTGTATTTGCTCAGTGATTTTTAATTTTTATCCAAGCATGAGAAGAATCCTACATGTCCTCAGACTCATATTAAGTGCAGCTACCCTTAAAATCAGAGCCCTAGCAGCTACCATTAATATCAGAGCCCCAGAACCTACAGTTTATATACGAGTCCTAGAATATCATTAATATTAGAGCCCTAGCAGATACCATTAACATCTTATAGGGCTCTGACATTAATGGTAGCTTCTAGGGCTCTGATATCAATGGTAAGTGGTACAGCTCTGTTAATATCTGCTTCATTTAAAATAATATTTTCAAGAACTTTTTTCCATCTTTAAAAGCAGTGGGTGAAAATAATAATACTTTCTATAAATCAAGGTTGTCTACATCACAGCCACTTTGCCATACATTCTAATCACAGTCCTCATCATAAAAGGTGCCACTTTACCTGGGGCAGTAGATGGTGTTTTATTCTACATTAGCCCAGACTTCAGGTACCTGGTACTGGTAATTATAACTGCAGTCTTTCATTACGAGTACCGGTACGGTACTAAAGAGTACCGACACAGGTAGTTAATGTACACAGGAGGTTATAACAGGAGGAAGAATGATGTGATATCACTTCTTGGAGATAGGGAGACAAGTGTATTAAATACAGCCATAAAAACATTGATAATTTACTAATGATAATTGGTATGTTCTATGGAGACATTCTGCTAACTAAAATGTTGTATTGAAATTATAAAAAGTGTTAAGTTAAAAAAATGTGCAATCTTGACTTGTCCAGTAAATTGATGCAAGTGCAGACGTGGCTGGAAGCAAGTCTACAAGTCATCTACTCACTGGGACCAATCTGGGGCGGGCTGGTAACAATGGCCAGCTACAACAAATTTAATAACAATTGTATGAGGTAGGGTATACTTGTTTCTTGCATCAACTTTTACTACAGGTATCAGTAGTTAAATATTTTTTTTTAAATTTAAAATACAACGTAACAAATTTAAAACATTCCTTTTTTATTCCCCAGAGATTCTATAATGTTGACATTGTTGTGTGAGGGCACCAGTGTGTTTGCTGGATTTGCTATCTTCACAGTACTTGGTCACATGGCTTATAATCTCGATGTTCCAGTTGCCAATTTCTCAGAAACAGGTATTTCAAAAACACATTGATTACGGTACTAAGATGTTTTTGTTTGAAAAAGAAATAATTGAATAATTTAGAGCTAGACCTCCAAAAAACTTTTTTTAGGACTGTCATATTTTTGCCCAACAAAAAATTAACGGTATAACAATAATAGACAATCAAAGCGATTTTTTCATGTCATTAAAAGTGTTTTTTTCTATTATCAGGGGCAGGATTAGCCTTTGTTGTCTACCCTGAAGCCATTGCTTATCTGCCAGTACCACAATTGTGGGGTGTGTTGTTTTTCCTCATGTTGTTTACTGTTGCTTTAGATTCACAGGTAACTTTTTTGAAGTGAGATACTGGTAATGTTACTTCTCTGTTTCTGATAAAATGATAAGTATAAATAAATATATGAAATAACATAAATACATACTGTACAACAAACAATAATAAAATAACGTTTAATTTTTAAAAAATTGGAGTTCTTCAAATAATTTAAATTGCAAAATGATTTTGTCAGTCATTCCTCTGTAAATTCTATAAATCAATGTACAAATTCTCAATACCGGTGCACATATTAAAAATGTAGCGCTAAAAAGCTGGATGTTAAAAGTTATAAAAGTGCTTTGAGGTGCTTTATTTTTTTTCTTATTTATGAATCTATTTTAGAATTCAGGAATTGTAAAAATAAAATGTTCACTTTTTTTGCCAGTTTGTTTTTGTAGAAATAGTTTTGACCAGCATCTATGATATTTGGCCAAAATTCGTCACTAAATACAACATAGCAGTGAAATTGGGATATTGTTCATTACAATTCCTTATTGGACTACCACTTGCTGCTAGAGTAAGTAAATGTACTGTACAGAAAACATCTTTGAATTTAATGAACTAGCCCCCAGATAGACTTAAAATTTTTGCCATATTTTTTCTGTTTAGATCAGGGATCTGCAAAATTTTTTTAGCCATTACCCCAAAATATATACAGTTGATAACCCTAATTTGAAAGGAAGAAAATCATAGACTTTTTATTTTCAAAATGGTATACTGAATCTATTTATTTGGAAAATACAATAATAAATATAGAAGTACTTAATTAATTTGATAAAAATAAATTAATAAAATACTTATAATGGACAAAAAGATACCTTTGAAAAAAATTAACTTCAAATTTTGTAGAAATGATGTTTCATTTTTATATAATGGCATCAAAATTTTGGCTTTTTTTAAATCAGAGAAAATTTGGATATTGTTTTTGGGGTCAACTAATTGATTTCTATTCTTTTTTATGTTCATTTGAGTTAAAACTTGGCAAAGGTTGGTGCAAAAGGTGGAAAAATTTGACTGCCTCCTCTTGAGAATCATTGAAAACCTTTGCATCTCTTGATGTTTTGAGGATAAGCAGGAACATCACTAGGACTGTGGGGCTGTGGACCATATCCAGGAAATCCTACCATGGGGTTGACAACCTGAAAGGGGAATGACACCATTTGAAAATTAAAATTTGACAGAGCTTATTTAAATTTGTTTTATAACACAACTAAGTTTAATGCAAGAGCAGAATGCCACCTGTCACTAGAACAGGCTGTCTTGGAGGAGACCCATGGGTCACAGAGCAGGCTGACTTGGAGGACATCCATGGGCGATTCAGGCACCTGTCACTAGAGCAGGCTGTCTTGGAGGAGATCCATGAGCGATTCAGGATGGGATGACACCATGCCATCAAAAAAACTGCACTGAGTGGAACCAATTCTTGTGATGCCTATGAGCATAAGATAAAATAGTGGACTAGACAAAAATTACATAAACAAGACGACACGTGAGGGCTAGCTGCTGAGCCACTAGTGACAAGTTAATGAGTGTGTTTGGCTATTGCATCGGCCAGATGCAGTATTGCCAACAAAATAAATGTCATTAAAAAAACATGCTTCAAATAAAATTGTATTTATGTCTATTGTGCCCTCATAACCCCTAAGATTTCCATTTTACCACATCTAGGGTAATTTACCACAGATTGCCATCCCCTGCACAACATATGGCCTGCGGACCGCCATGTGGCCCCCAGCACCCATTTTGCGGCCCGTCAATCAACAAAATAATCTTTATGCTTATTATTTTCTTTATAGCTTTCCCCCCTGTCCTATTTTCTTTTGTGCGCACAAGTCCTGTCCTATTTTCTTTTGGCCCGCACAAGTTTATCATAAAGTATTACGGACCATCCTACATTTTGAGTTCTGCAGGCCTGGTGTAGTGTGACAAGTCATACCAGCAGTATGTCTTCAGACAGAATGTAGTTAGAATGTTACCATTTCTTTGAATAAGTCATACCACCTGACTTTTGACAGGGAGGAATGTATTTGTTCCAACTGGTTGACTGGTACATAGCTGCCTTTGCTGCTGTAGCTGTTGGACTGCTTGAGTGCATCATTGTTGCCTGGATCTATGGTTAGTGACATTTACAAACTTTATTCAGGGCATGTAACCGAATAGTAACTTAACTACAGCATTTTATTGCATCTCAACTTATCTCTGGAAGGCGCACAGTGCTCGAATACAAATTAGAATCCCTAAGCTTACAAAGGAAACATAGTTAATTACCTTGTTTTTTCTGTTCTCCATATCAACACTAATTTGTAACTTTTGGGGGCTCCATATCAACACTAATTTGTAACTTTGGGGGCTCCATATCAACATTAATTTGTAACTTTGAGAGCTCCATATCAACACTAATTCAACTAATTTGTAATATTGAGGGCTTCATATCGACACTAATTTGCAAAATTGAGGGCTCCATATCAACACTAAATAATTTGTAACATTGAGGCATATTAAAAAACATAATTGATATTTATTTGTGCTAACCTATCTAGGGGCAGATAACTTTATGGATGATGTGACGAGAATGATGGGGTATAGGCCTCCTTACATGTTTAATATTTTATGGAGATTTATCACACCAGCTGTGCTCATAGTAAGTTATACAGTTATTGTTTCAGAAAAAAACAACTTTTAATCAATAAATCCATGTTGAAATAGTAACAACATATTTTTATTTTCTATCGGTTTTAATTATATTACTGTACCTGTAAGGTTAAGCAAACTTGAATGTGAAAATATATATATTATTAAAAATATTTTAAATGTTTGTACCGGTATTGAAAGAATTTTGACTTGTGTCTATGCCAGGTTGTGCTGGTAACATCACTGATGAGTTACGATGCCCCTACTTTTGAAGGTTACAAGTTCACTTCAGCTGGGATAGCATTCGGATGGTTCATTGCAGTCGTTTGGTTCCTTCCCATTCCTCTTGTAGCCATTGCTCAGATACTGAGGGCCAAAGGGAGCTTTCTTGAGGTTAGAATATATTTCACAGGTTTTTTGGTAGACCCCAATAAATATCAAACTTTCTTTGTAAGTGTATTTTCTTTAGTTGTAGGTAATCTACAAACTTTGATGGCTGGTGTAAAGAGCGTTCTTTTTAAGAAAAATTAATAGTCTTTCTTGGAGAAAGCAAATGTCTTAAAATTCAACAGATTAATTTATAGGTGTTACAGTATCTAAAATTAATTGAACTTTAAAAAATGACAATATAATATGTTGAGGTTTGAACAAAAAATTATTTGAATGAATATGTATTTTCTTTATATCTAAAGAAATATTTTATTAATATATTAATAAAAGATGTGTTAAAAATTCAGTTTGTTTATTTAAATAAAAATAAAATGCTGATATTTCACAGAGATTAAAAACCACTTGCAAGCCATCACAAGAATGGCAACCAGGTGATGTGACAATGAGACAACAGTACAGATCAGACACATGTGAATCAGAATTATGCACTTTTAGAACCACATGTTGCAGGTCCACATAGAACTAATTGTTTAAGAACACACACACACCCCCCGCCCCCCCTTTTTGCTAGGACCATCTAAACAAACAGTTCTTGAACCACTTGTTGCAGGTCCACCTTAGAAACAGTTCTAGAACCACTTTTGAAAGGTTAAAACTAATAGTTTTAGAACCATTTATTCAATTGTCTATCTTAAACTGATAGTTTTAGAACTACTTGCACGTCCACCAAGAAAAAAAGCTCTATGTGCCATTATAACTGCAGTTAAACTTAAAATTATAATTTAAAATTATAAAATGGCAGGTCCAGCTAAAACAAATTATTGAGATCAACATGAAACAAGTCCACCTGAACTATTCGTTTTAGCTCAGTCTAGAATGTAAATTTTAGAACCATTAGCTTAAAAATATGCTAAATGCATATAGGTAAATTCATTGTTACTGTCCGACTGCAACTTCAGAATTATTAGTCCGGGTATAATTTCTTTAAAATCCAATGCAAAGTCATCTTACTTTAACCATAGGATCATTAATATCAATTTTTGCATCATTTTGAATGAATCTACATGTGTTTTAAGGATAGATTCATCCCCATGCTCTCTAATAAACTTCACATGATCTTGGGGAGCCATACTAAATTTATAACCTCCGTTAATTGCTTACAAAAGTTAAACATTCAGCTTTGGTTTTTCATTTTTGTAGTGGGTTAAAATTGTATGTTTTGGTCCTATTTCTGTTCTGGGTTAAATAAAGGCATTGTGCATGTATTTCGATAGTTACCTACCAAGAGATTAAAATTATTTCATTGCATTCAAGTACAATAAGAATTTAGTGACAACGCTGTAGGAATTTGGTTTAAGGACTGTGTTCAAGCTGTTTGAATGAAATAGTAGAACAATGTATCTGGACCTTATTTTTCAGAGTACCAATATCAATAAATATATTCTTTCCCTTCCTGTAATCTTGGTTTTAAAAAAATCCTTCTTCTTGCAACAACAGGGGATATAGGCCTATATAAAAGTTTTATTACTTTGCTCTGTTTCTTGTCATATTTTCATATGTCCTGTTCCCAGAAGAATGCTCTTAGCCAAAATGTTCACACCTTATTGTTGTGTCTTTTAATTCAAGCTTTTAGATACCTTGTTCTACTATTTGATTGTTAATAACAAATTTATTGGAAAGCATCCCCAACATTGAAAAGAGGCTTGTGTTGTAAACTTGTTTCCTCACTAAATAATCTCAATGATATCGTTCTATTTTCTTTGTCTTCCAGTAAATCAAAATGAAGTGTCTGTATTTTAAATGTAACTGCTAGGTTATTATTTTTTAGAATATGGTAGCTTAAAAATTACATAATTAAAAAATCAACTCAGTTTTTTATAAAAATGTAATGTTTATTAAAATCCAACGAACATTAAAAACTTTATTGCAAAATAATTTGGTATAAAAACTATTGTAGTTAAAAAATTGATTTTGTGAACTTTAAAACTCTTTCCGTGCCAATCGACAGTTATTCGACAGTTATACTGTCGATTTGAGTGGTCACGTTCGTGCCAACCCACAGTATACTGTCGATAGCATTAGTGTAGTTTATTTCGTTTCCTGTTGCTCTTAATCCGACTTTTTATTTTTTCAACGAAGGATAACTCTTACAACTTCCTTTCTGTTACAAGTAGGGCTTGTTTGCCCGTGTTTTTCTAATAATATTTGGATTTTTTTTTTGAAACTTTTGTAAACAAAGTCATGGCTACGCCCACTCCAAGCATGTCAGCTGTTGCTAGACCATGTAGGTAGTAAATTTTGCAAATAAAAGAAATTTTATTGCTAATTATTGATGCTGAAACAACAGACAATAACCATGAATCTGATTCCAATGATGATTTTCAGCATTCTGATGAGTGGGTAAATGGAAATAGTAATAGAATGGTGATAGTACTGATAGTAATAGTAATACTAGTAATAGTGGTCGTGGTACTGTCGGCAATTTCATAAAAATTTCAAAACATTTTTTAAAATATAAAAATACCAGGAATAGATAGAGCCTAGAGAATGGATTAAAAAAAACACCCAGATCAACTTTCTAGCTCAAGTAGTTCAAAAGTTATGAATTTTTTTCAAAACCACTTTGTTACTATGGCAACAGTGAGGATTCAGATAAGAAAACTCCTAATGTTACAAAAATGGGTATAACTCCGTAACAAAATGGAATATTTTCAAAATGTAAAATGCATTATGATCAAAAATGGATATACTTTTTGGGGATTGAAGCAGAATAGGATATCAGCAACACAGACCCTATGGTAGTCTGATAAGTTCAGATTTTTTAAGATATAAAAAATTTGATCTCACAATTTTACCTAAAAAATTTAACTTATTGTTGTTATATTATTATTCTCTGTCTAATTTCCTTTAACTCTCTGCAGTCCGACTATAAAGAATAAAGAAATGGTACTTATAAGTACCATAGATTTTGTCGGTGGGTTATTTATTTTTTTTAAACTTTTTTTTTTTTTTATTGAAAAAATTTATTTATTATATTTTAATATTTTTTGTCTTTGTTTTAAGTATTTGTAAAAAATTAAATTTTTTACAAAATTTGAATTTACTATTAAAAACAATATTTTTTAAAATTTTGTCGGTGGGTTATTTATTTTTTTTAAACTTTTTTTTTTTTTTATTGAAAAAATTTATTTATTATATTTTAATAATTTGTGTCATTGGTTTAAGTATTTGTAAAAAATTAAAATTATTACAAAATTTGAAATTACTATTAAAAACAATATTTTTTAAACTTATTCAGCGCGGAGTATCCCTTGAAAGCTTCGCAGATTTCCAAAAAAACAAAAAATATAAGTCTCACAAAGAAAATTAAATAGTAGTATGAATATTGTTAAATGATTTTAATTTCCCGATTTATCAAGGAGTTATTTGTTTGTCTAAAGTAATGTATCCAAATGGAGACTCTCATCATGAAATTTATCACGATATAAAAGTACCGACTAATGCTATCGTAAACAAGTAAGCCAGTAAGCTTAATTTTAATTATCATTTCCCGACTTTAAAATTAATAATAAAACAATAAAGTGATATTTTTATAATTTTAACTGGCTGAAGTATATATTATCCATTTATACTTATATTGATATAATCTATTTGAATTTTATTGAGTTTCAGTAATTATATAATAAATAAATAGCGTCGCTATGCGAAATAAATATTTTAAAAAAATAGCGGAAAATTTCCGCCGATTGTAACTTGCGTAATAAAATTAATTTAAAGTTAAGGACTTCTGAGTTATTAATATATATTTCTTTAAAATATGTTACAGCCAAGAATAATCTTCTAAATTTTCTAATATTGCATAGTAGAAATGTGTTTAAATTTAATTATCATTATCACTAGTCACTAGTATTAGTAGAGACTACTGTCTGCAGAATAAAAAAAAAACATTTATGTTTTTATTAAAAGCTCTCTAACTCTAATGGGAAGGAGGAGAGAGAGAGACAAAAATGCAGATATTGGATCAAGAAGCCCTTATTCCTTATTGATCCTAAATATTAAGCCTGGACTCCACCCTTTTACTGAGTTACAAAGTTTACTGGATGAATATCTTTGAAGATTTTACCCTAAAAACAAGTGGTGGTCAGTTTTAATCTAATCACTTGGTAGCAAAATACATAAAGAATAAACTCACAATATTGTTATAACATGTTATAATGTATTTTCTATGTACAATGGTTTACTTGTATACTAATTTAGGCATTTGGACTAGGATTAATGGTATTTTCCTTACTGATACTGATAGCATACCATTACTGATACCATTAGAGTTAATTTATTTATGAATCAATCAAATTTTTATTTTTCACAGGTTCTTTATTGAGTGAAGTGAAAAATCTTACCTAATCTTATGTAGAAATCAAAGTCCAGGACAAGCTCTTATTTATCAAATATAATTATTATAATAAAACTGCATACTGTTTTAAGAAATAATATTTGTTCAGAGTCCATAAATATAATTAAGGAATACTGTAGTTTATCAGCCTGTGTTATGTGAGGATTATAACAAAGATATATAAAATGCCGGTACATGGGAAAAAATAGATCACATTAGTGAGGACTTGATCGTATTTGACATTAATATCAAAATTAGAATTATTGTACTGAAACATTTTAATTTTTTTAACTTTAACATCAGCGAATACCACTATTTTGAAATTTAAAAAAAAAAACAACGTTGACTCTTGTTTTGAGTTATTTATAAAAACATCAAATTTTACTTAGTTATCTTTTACTCAAGAATTATTAAGAAATATATTTAATATACAAATCTATAAGCTATGAGGCCCATTTTTTAAAATATATTACATACAAAACATAATTTTAATTAAAAGAAAAATTATAGTGCATTTTTTAGGAAAAAAAGACAAAATATAGGTTTTGCTAAAATGTTGACAACTTTTTGATTGTTCATAGAATTTTTGTCATGTTTGACTATGAATTGTATTAGATGATGAAGTATTTTATTTAAATAAATTTTAAATCTTTTATAACAAGGATTTTTTTTTTGCTTCATGCTGTGTGAAAATTTTGTCAAAACTTTGCATAAAATGAAAAAAAATAATTCTCCAATAATGTTTCAATTATTTTTATAACCAAGAAAATAAAATATACAAAAAATATCTAATGCTAGCTGAGTCAAAGATGAACAAGTTAATATATTAAACTGATCAGATCAGAGCTATTTCAGATCAGTTAATTAATTATTTTAAAAAATCACCTTAAGATTTTTAAGAAATGTGAAAAAAATGTCAGACTGCAGAGAGTTAATTTGATATGAAATACAGCTATCTTGCTAAAAGAAATGTATTCAAAATTAATTAATAGATAGGAGCACCCTAAAAAATTTCCCATGCCCGAATACTGGTCTGGCACGAACGTGGAAAACCCCCTGGCATGGAAAGAGAAAGTGCAAACATTTAAAATGTAAAAAAAATTATCTCAACCTTGTTGCCATTTAAAAATAATTAAAAGGTCTGAAATTGAGAATTTGTTGAAAAGAAGAGGAGTTTAAAAAATGTTCATGTATGTTTCATACTGGACCTGCTTTTGCTGCTATTTGAAGAGGGACTACTCTCAATTTTTGAGGTAAGAACAGTAAGGCGATATTTGGTGTTCTTTAACATCTGCTCAAGCTCTGTCTGGAATTTGTAAAAACTTAAAGTTAACCCTAAGAAGATATATCTAGCACTTCTAAACATGGAAATGAATCGATTTTGTCATTGTAGAAATCAAAAAAGCATTATCACTGGCAATACTTCTATTTAGACGAATTCACATAAAGTACATCATCTTATTATTATTACTGCAGCCTCTCAATAATCTTATGAAACTGTTTCCTGCTCAATAATTTATTTGGAATTCAGACACGGTTAAGTTTGATGAAATTCAAAAGTGTAAGACCATGTTGTGAAAAGACCCGAGTTATTAACTGCACTATGAAAGAATTACCTGGTTGTAGTGAAGAAACAGCCGTGTAGATTTCAAGTTCTTCTTCTTGTGCACATGTTTGAGTCCATGTTCCAGGCACAGAACTTGCTCATCTTGTTCATTCAGAACCTTCACTCAGAAATAAAGATATTCAGTTTAGATCTCGGACAGCGGCTTTGGATTGGGAACTCAAAATCAACATTCCTCAATTTCCTTCACTCGGCTCGGACACAGTCCTTCTTATATTACTCTCAATGTATAAACAAAATTAAACAGACGGAATCCTAACAATAAATGAAACCAAGCAATCAGTATGAAAAATATACACAATATATTAGAAAAACAAAAAAACAAAAGGCTCAACAACACAAAAGTACTGAAGGTAATATCAGGAAATTTGATTTGAATTCACAAACTTGGACACAATCAAGAATTTATATGATAAATAATTCAATGACAGATTCAGGACATTACCACCACAGTGCAAATACATAATTTTTACATAACTGAAAATTTTTTATTTTGTATTTACTACATTAGCCTTCAGACCACTTCATGTATGCAAGGATCCACATTTTTAGTAGGTATGCTAAACATTATGTGAATATGTGGTCTAGACATTGTGCCTCTATTTTCCCAGTATTACTTTCACTAAAAGTTATTCAAAATTACGGATTGGAAAAGTTATTCAAAATTAAAAAATTATCAGATTTTTAAAAAAAATTGTTTATCGGTATCTGAATATTTTTTACAATGCATACCCAATTATTCTGTACATCAAGGTCATCTTGAAATTTTATTTAATAAGATCGAAAGTGGGAGCAATATGTATCTTTTAAACCATCAAAGCAACCATCATTTTGATACCTTATATTACTAGTAATTAGCAACTAGGTTTATTATATTATACCATATGTTAATTTATTTTTATTCTTTTACTCTTTATTAGATAGATTTTTTTTAAACTAAATAAAAATGATTTTTTTACAATTTCTGATTATTGTTGAAGATCCTTATTCAAAACTATTATTGGAAACATATTTGAATAATGCATATTCCCCCAAAATATATTTTTGTTCCCAAAGCTTATATTTTATCCACAAACTATTACATTATTCCCAAAGCTTATATTTTATCCACAAACTATTACATTATTCCCAAAGCTTATATTTTATCCACAAACTAAATGTAATAAGGGTTTCGTTATATTTTATCCACAAACTATTACATTATTCCCAAAGCTTATATTTTATCCACAAACTATTACATTATTCCCAAAGCTTATATTTTATCCACAAACTATTACATTATTTGCATGATTTCTTTGACCCGTACATCAGTGGGTTGTTTATTCAAACCTTTAATGATACCGAGATTCATAGATTAGATGCTATATTTTATTTTAACTTTCTGTTTTTGAATGATTCTATATTTTGTTCAGTCCGAATGTTGTCTATGCTACCTTGCTTTGCATGATTGACCTTCACAAGCTGACCAGTATTCTGCTTGCATTGTTACTGTAACTGCCTCAAAATGTATATTTTTAGCAGCCAAGACCAATCAAGGCTATATATAAACTCTTGTTAAATTTCCCCCTTTGTCGAAAAAGTCAGTTTAAAGGTAGTTAAATATTGATATTTCTAGCAAACACATAATGAATAATGAAGGAGCTAAACAACTATTTTAAGTAGTGGGAGGATTGATAGTGCAACTAGAACTTGTGAATAAGATTATGTAATGACCTATTTTATTTTATATGAAATTATTGTCAAGATATTTTTTTAAAAGGACCAAGAAATATATTGAAAAGATAATACTAACAAAATGTATATGTAAAAGGAAAAAAAGATGCAAGATTATAATTTACTGAATCTATATAATTCATTTTTGATTTGAGGGGGCATCAGTATTATATTAATGCTGGATACTTAAAGTAAGGGTTTTTTTTGTTGTTGATTATATCTCAAATATGCACAGCTAATATTTTGTTCTCCTCACAATATATCCAAGACACAGATCTGTTAACCTTTATGAATCTCATCTACATATTTATTAAAGATTTAGCATGGAAACTTCAGTTTAAGAAGCGCTAGTTTTAGACATTTTATAATTAATTAATTAAAACGTTGTCGATCATTGCACACTCCCTGTATTTGTTAAAGTAGTTTCCTGTCAAGTATAGCCCCTACTATATGCTTCCATGAAAAGCTGACCTGCATACATATATAATCTTCATTTCATATTCATGTAGTAAATTTGGTTTCTTGCTGTTTTTCATTCATCTGACCGTATCCTCACCACCAATCACACAGCCCCCACCTGGAGCTATCCGTTGACCAGTGTCAGCTCACAGGACTCAGGCTTCACATCCCAGGATACTTTGTTCCTGTGTCCCATGACACCACAGTCTCTCAATCTTTATCAGGTAGGAAGAGGTTTTATTCCAAACTACTTCTGGGCAGGTATCCTAGAGCTGAGACCAGCGAAGATGGCTTTTGCTAAGAATGAATAGCACAGTTCCTTTTTCCTTTATTTTCATTTTAATGGCTTGATTGTATAAAATTACAGTAAATTACATTTGTTGACATCTGTATACTTAGCTTTTTCTAAGTTGTTTTCTTTTTAAACTACATCTTGACAAAGATTTTTTTAAAATAAAGCATGACTAGAGGAGAATGTTGTTAATACATTGAAGGTCAAAATTTTAATTTCATTGTCAATATTATCTGAAGATCTCTAAGCTATACTGTTTAAAACAGTATGCATGAGGTCTTTGTCTTCTTTAAATTAATTGTTTTGAGGTTATCTTCTTTAATTACTTCTTTAAAAAGGCTCTGCTGACGAAAAAGTGTGTTTTTTTTCTTTTTTGCAAAATCTTTAAAAATTATTTGCTAATCTAGAAACCTTACTAATGTAACTGATTATTATAACTTGCAAACAAAATTAATGTAAATGCCAGCTAATTTAAGGTACTTTTAACTTCATCAATAGGACTGCTGCAAACACCATATCTATCATACATTTTCAGCTTTATCTTTCTCATTACTTGCATGTAATCTCTTGGTTAAAATGTGATACAAGCCTGATAGATAGGGGCATAATCAGGTCAACATCCATTACAATTAATGACAACCCTTCCACTTCTAATAAACCATATAACCATATGGAGCTTTATCAACAATCACATCATCAAAACTGCATCATGTGCCCAAATTATGTCTTTTTTTTTTTCTTTTCAATTTGAATATTTCCCTTTTATGTATGCTGTAGAAATATCAACAAATTATAAGCAGACATTTTTCTTGCAATTCCACCCAGTTTCCTCATTGTTATGTGAGAGTGTAAGGTTGAGGCAAAGGTTGTGTAACAACTGCACTGTTGCAATGGCAGCAAATTTTTCTGTTTTTTTTTCACTAGAACTAGAATGTCATGATGATGTGTTGCATGTATCAGTGAATGTTTTAATAACTAAATTTTTCTACTCTCATTTCAAGAAAAAAATAATCAAAGTTTTAATCTTCAACAATTTTTTTTTGCCCCAAAGAATAATATGTAATTTTTTTATTTTACATTTTCCACTAAGTGGAAATGCAGCCATTAAATGTATTGTTACAGCATATTGTTTTTTTTTTTTTTTACATAACTCGTTAGAATTCAAGTTTTTCTATTTATTTTTACCCTTAGCGTTTCCTCAATGGCTGTCAGAAAATTCTGATTAATTAGTAATACATTTCTATCTCCTGTGCCTTTTTAATAACTGCAATGAATTTCCGAGACTGGAACTAAAATGTTCTCTTGTAGCTAAATCTGTTAAATTTTTTTTAAACCCCATTTATGGAAATGATTAATTCCTTCTGTAATGCTTCATGAATTGTATCTTAAATCATCTTTAGTAAGCATTTTAGGTATTATGTAGCACACTTTTTCCGTGAGTGAACTTTACTTGACCTAAATTAAAATCCTAGCAGACAGTAACGTCAGTTGTGGGCGTGGCCTATTCGTTTGATGTACCTTGTTTAAAACCGTGTTTACCATTTAAAAATGTTAGACTCTCTCCTGTCGTATCTTTAATATTGTTGACTCTATGGTATCGTCCTTTTTACGCACTGTTTACAGCGAGCCAATAAAATTAAAATAGGAGATTAATTTCTCATATTAGAAGCCAGTGCGTAACAATTGGGTTGCTCGTCCAGGATAACTGAATCAATATTATTATATTTCTTAAGTCCCCAATTTTAACTTCGTGGGCTCTTCCGCGGATAACCAAATCCATATTTTATTCTCATTAGTCCCCAATTTTAACAAATTGTGGGCTCTTCCGAGGTTAATTTTAATCCATAATTTTTATTACACCAATAATAAATTGAGCATTTTCTGTGAATATAGACCCACTGTTTACTTTAAAATACTCAGACTAAATTCAGTTTACGATACCATTTTACGATACCAATGACAGAGCTGGTTACAATTTTCTTTATATTTAATTAGATTAGTGTGTTCACTAAGCTTAAATTTTTATAAAACTAAGTGTTGTATTTTGCCCGTGTCAAAATGGATTTTGATGTTGAAAACCCATCAGTAGAGGCATTAGACAAATGCTGTAGAAATGAACTATTTTCCATTGCTAAAGATTTAGGAATAGCCCATTCGGCAGTAAAAAAGACCGTACGTGATATGGATGAAGATGTGTTGTCTGAAGACGAACTGGCTATAGTCACACAACCGCATGATCTTGTATGGAGCTCCAACTGAAACTTAAACAAATGGATTTAAATGCTCAGAGAGAGAGAGGGAGAGAGAGAGAAATGAAAAAAGAACGAGAGCTTAGACAAATGATTCAGATCAATTGTAATTAACTTGTGTTATCAGTGTATTATCAAATCTAACAAATCATTAAGTATATGAGGTCAAATCTTACGGCATTGATACTTTTTAGTTTTTATTTCTGTCGGGGAAGATGATTTGAAAAAAAGATTTCAAACCAAATTGTAACTTATTGTTTATTAGAATGTTTGTACGAACATTACAATGAACTTGCATGAATACCATCAAATATGTGGTTTCTTTTTTTTTTCTTATGTATGAAAAATTATTTATATTTAAGTACAAGAAAACAATCATAGCCAACCAGGAACCAAGGAGTATATTTAATTATATTCTTGTAAGTTCAACACATTGTCATAAAGTCAGCTCATTATAATTTGGATTTACATAAATTCAGTTCATGTGATTATTTTTCTTTTTGTAAGATTTCAGTCTTGTTCAAGATGGGATTTTAAAATCAATAATCAGTTGAAATGTTGAAAGCAGAATTTTATGTAAAATTAGGAGAGATCACTACGTAATTTTGTCATTAATTCCCCTCAAATGATTGTTCCTGAACTCCGGAACTTTGTTTCTCAATATTTGTTTTGTTGTAATTATGGAGGTATACTTTTTATTTTATTTAAAAATACTGAAAGTTCATTTTATTTTATACACATGATAACGATGGCAAAGATAATTTAATAAATTGATAACACATAAAAATAATTGAATAACATACATACAGAACTTCTAGTGCCCCTTTACGATGCAACACATCTTCTATGTCCTTATTTTTAAACAAATAATGACAAAACCTCTTTAAGTTTGAGAACCATTGCTTCATTGTGTGTTGTCATCAACTATCAACATTTTTATCCATATGTATACACACTTCCAGCTCATGAATTCCATCAAAATTTTTAGCCGATTCTCAAAGCTTGCCATGTATATATAACTTGCACTTGTTGTACAACTAACTAACAGCCACTCCTGAATCTATCCCTGGGTTTTATTTGTGTGTACCACAGACATGCTCATCATTGCAACTATTTGATGCTAGTGAGGTAGAATCCCTAAATAAGCCTGCATTGATTTGGTTCAAGGAGTATCACAAAGATGTCTCTTTAATAAGTTTGGGTCTTCTAACGTTGACACCACACACACCATGTATTTCTTTATATGCTTTAACATGTCTGATATTGGTCTCATTCTTAGAGCCAATGAAAGGAGTTCATGAACTCATCATATTATGAACAGCACTCTGAACTGTTATTTAAAAGTAATTTGCCAAATGTCTCACTAGAGACAGGAATTGATCAAGAGTGTGTATTCAGAGAATTGTATTAAATGCATGAATAAAAAAAATTGTATGTTCCATTAAGTTTGAAATAGTTTATTGATTAACCTCTATACTTGATTCCACTGCCAACTCATAGCACCTTTTGTACAAAAATATAGGGCTAATTTATCTCTTACAGCTTGTGCTTCTTGTACTGGATGTTGTCTTCCCTGTTTGGGCATAGCCCCAATATGCCTGTTCCCTCATTCCTACAAATACCATATGTAATATTAGAATTTGTACATTCTGTGTCATCCTGACATTGAGGGCAGTACTTTTTGTCACAATTGTAACTGTTTGAGTCATCCAGACCTGGAGGGCAGAGCTGTATGTCACAGTTGTAACTGTCTGTGTCATCCAGATTTGGAGGGCAGTACTGCATGTCTGATTGCTGACTCAAATATTTGTGTAAAGTCGCGAAGCAATGCATACTTTGATTTTCTTTTTCAGGATTCAAAATTATTTGTTTCTGAAATATTTGAAATCTATTGGCCAGAATACCAAATGCACTCTCAACAAGTCTTCTAGCTCTAGAGCACCTGTAATTGAATACCATTTTCTTTAAAGATAGGTTTCTTTTTGCATAAGGTTTCATTACATATTTTTTATAGGAAAAGCCTCATCTGCAACTATAAAGAATGGTACATCCCATTCAATTCCTTCAGCTGGCTTGTCTGGTGGAATGTTCAGTTGATTGCTACATAGGGCTTCAGCTAACCCTGAACTTTCACATAATAAGCCATCAGGCGCCCTACCATTACATCATCCATCCTCAAAAAGAAACGTATACTCTGCATCAACTAAAGCAAATAGAATAATGCTAAAAAACATTTATAATTATAATATTGGATCCTGTATGATGAGGTTTTCGGATGGAAATGTGTTTTCCATCTGAGGCTCCTATTCAGTGTGAAAAATTCCATCTGTCTTGAAATTTTTTAGCAACATTTTTCCATTTATCTGGAGTATTTGGTACCTGTAATATATAAATTTACATGTTCCAATTTATAATTATAATATATATTATCAAGTTTATTGTATATATGAACAATTTGTTATTGATAATTTTAAAAATGTATTATTTCAGAAAGGAAATGCTGTTTCCTAAAGCACTAGCTGTGAATTTGATGATGAAAGCATGTTTGAATCTAATTCCATAAACAGGGGCTAATTTCTTGATTTATTGGAGCAAGATATTCCTTTACAAGATAAAGAGAATGTTTCCCTAATGCGGACAATAACTAAACATATTTCATGAAATTCAAATGAATCTAGTTTAAAATTAACTAGCACACCAAGATCTATTAAAAATAAGTGTTGTAAAAGAAAAATCTGTGACATTAACCCTTCTGACATACTTTAAAAGTGTTCTACAGCCATAGACTTTATAGGTAAAAGATTAGAAGGGTCAAATAGTAAGCAGAGGAAAGTTAGGACGAGAGATCATTACATCAAATAGTAGATGAAGACTTAATTAATGAAGCAAAGTATGCGATCCATACAACTTTAATAGAGATGTTGAGAAAAAAAGGGAGGTAAACATAAATTCTTTATAGCAATCAATTGTGACTTTTAATAATTGTCTTTCAATTTAAATTACAAATCAGTTGTTTCATTTACTTATATTTAAATAATTATTTTTTAAAAAAAACAAGGTTTATTTAATGAATTACTAATTTAAGTTATTAGTTGAGAGGTTGGTTACTTTCTACCTCTTGCTTCATATTCCCTTACTAGTCATAGTAACATATAATAGTATAATTTTATGCTTGATTATGAAAAGCCTGCTGAAAACAATTTACCTATCATATCATTTTTGCATTTTTAGAGATCTCACTTTATAATTTCAAATTTGTCATCAAATAATTATGGTACAAGCACATATTTATTGCAATTTTTTTGTTTATGATCAGAAAATTAAATTTTAATTCATCTATATGTATTATTACTGATAAGATGCTTTAGGAAGTAAAACAATAATTATACACTATTTAATATAAAGGTTGTTCACCACAAAAAAATCTTATCATAATAATGTTTATTTAATCATGTTGCCAAAAATATGGTTGTAAAATAACTTATGAGGGTTCATCTGCTTAATGAATATATTTATGATATTAAATGTTATTAATTAACATTTACATTTTCCAAGTTGTTTTCAATACATATAATTGAGATTTATTTGTTTATTTAAATTGATTACACCATGTTGCCTTAAACTGTGATTACATTTATATTTGTTAAAAATATTATTCAATCAAATATTATTTATTGTTAGTTTTCAATCAAAACATTTGATTTATTAATAAAAATTGTTGTTGATAAATGTATTTTTCTATGTTGTCATGTTTGATTGAATGTGTGTATACTGTGATTAAAACACATGACTCACCTCCATAAAACTTTCAAGTGCAGATTATATGGCTTGGCATGTTTCTGGGATAATCTTGGTACAATCCCAAATCCTGGAAAGTCATCCCTATTTGAAAAACCATTCATTAGAAATGTTATTAATTTAAGAATAGGACTACTAATATTATAAATTATCATAATTTTCTTCTGAAATTGTCTTAAGTATTAATTTTTATATTTAAATTGGCAATAACATAACAAGGTTTTATCCTTTTTAAATTAAATGTCATAATTTTATATTATATATAATTTACTTAATATAGGTATTGCTTTACATTACTACTACTAGTAGTAGTACTACTAGTCTTACTATTATTACAAATAGTTACACTTTATAATTTAAAATAAAACTCATGTCATAGTCGTAGGCTCCGCTAAACTTTGAGACTTCAAATTTCATTCACAATGGATCAGTTACAATTAAAATGTTCTTAACAGTAACAGGTTAAATAAATTAACATAGTTATAATATTTAAAAGCCTTCATATCAATTAATACATGGTTTATATTAAAATTAAAATAATAATAATTAATAATTGCACTAAATTTAATTTCATTAGTAGTAGCTAATCACTTCAGTAATTCTTACCTGATGTAATGTAAGATATCGAAGTCTAAGTTCGGGATAAATAGGTTGTCTCCTGTTAGTTTCAAATTTTTGTATGAAAGGTGCATGCACGGATCAGTAGATCTATAAATGAATTTTCATTCATCTCCAAAAACCTTTTGTAATTCTCAGAATTTTCTTGCCACTGTTTGGCAGGCACATAACTTGTTTCTTTTTAGACGATGTTGTCTACACCAGTGGTCCCCAACCCCGGGGCGTGAACCAGTTCTGGTTCGTTGCTCAAATGGTACAGGGGCGCCCAAGAAACGTAAATTATTTCATTGTATTTACTGTGGTGTATTTCTTGTACACAGAAATAAGATGGTTACCCAGAGAGAAATCGCTAACCAGAGTATTTGAATTACCAGAGCCATTGCAAAGATTTCTCTCAGAATAGAAGTCAGCTCTGACCGCAGAAAACTTTCTAGAGGGGGGGGGGCACAAATTTTTTTAGGAATGTTTTAATGTAGTTTTAATTTACTGTAGCGTATTTGTATGGTGAACGAACGGACAGGACTTAGCTTAGTTACTTTCTCTTTATTTTCTCTTTACTTTAATACATTTTTTGTCTATTTTTGTCTAAAAAAATGTATCCAATCAATCCAGGGGGGGGGCGGCATGTGCCCCCTTGCCCCCCCCCCTGCGGGCGCCCATGCCCCCCCCCTGCGGGCGCCCATGCCCATGCTTCTGGCAACACATTTCAGTGACAAGATACGGGTCGCAAAACTGGTTTACCTATGTGACATAATCAGCCTGCTCAGTGAACTGAATCTGTCCCTTTAGGGCAGCGGTTCTCAACCAGTAGGTCGTGACCCCGTTGGGGGTCGCGAGACCCTTTTCCATGGGTCGCTTAAGACCATCAGAAAAGACTTATGCTCTACAGTTATGACGTAGCAACAAAAACAATTTTTGGCTGGTGGATCGCCACAACATGAACTGTATTAAAGGGTCGCGGCATTGGGAAGGTTGAGAACCACTGCTTTAGGGTCAAATAAAAACTGTTTTCAGTAGCTGCATTAAAGCCAAACTGGAGTTGAGGGGACGACACGTTTCAAAAAGCGGGGACTTTAAACATGACTGAGGATTCATTCATCCTCTCAGGTTTTGCACGATCCGCGGTCTTTGCTTTTAAAAGCATTCGAGCGTTACTTTCCAAGCACTTAAGACCCCTACGCTTGTAAGGAATGAAGCAGTGACCCAGTTGTCTACCAATCCGGCGAACCCAGCATATCTTTACAAGAACAGGCTCAATGGGTGGAGATTGCAAATGACGGCGGTCTTAGAACTACGGTCGAGAAAACAACTGTGCCGGTGTTCTGGATTACAGTCATGACAGAACACCCTGCCATTGCCAGCACAGCACTGAGATCCCTATTGTCATTTCGGACATCCTATTTGTGTGAAGCGGTGTTTTCTGCAAAATTAGTCTCCTATAAGCCCCAAATGGTACCGTCTTGTTGCAGAAAAACAAGCTCATGGTTTTCATTGAATTAGCGTTCTAGTAAGTTAAAATGTTAAATCACTTACTTTATTTTCATTTTTTGTAACTATTTTATTTTGAATGCATACAATTAAATTAAAATTATTAAATCAAAAGAATATAAACAATCAAGACCACCCGCCCCCCCCCCCCGCGGGGCGCGGTAAACTATCAAACGTTGACCGGTCCCCGGGAACAAAAAGAAAAAACGGTTGGGGACCAGTTGTCTAAACCATAATCTGTTCTTACGATTTATACGTTTAATTTTGTCATCCTCTAATGCATAAGCAGCTGCCGTGACAACTGTAATTAAAGCAGTACTCAAAATTTCCAATTCTGACGTTTCACTTATAATATAATCGCTTTTACAATAGTTAGCCATCATATTATGCTGGTGCGTGGTCACCTGGTTTTCATGTGGAAGTTGCCTTGACAAACAGTAATATAAAAATGTACACCATAGTCAATATAAAAACACCATCGCTTGACGAACTTATATTTAGTGTTGTTTCACGTGATATGGAGTTTGCGTAATAATACTAATATAATTTGCATACCATCACAATTTGATCAAACCACGATTTGAATGTTGTGAAAAGGCTTCATACACAGATTGCATCAAATGCGTGAAGGAAAATTTGATAGTATGAACGAAAGATGGCACCTTTATTCTGGGCACGATGCCCCAAACTGACTTATCACTGGATCTAGTTGTTATTTCTTGTGGATTTTTAAGAGTCCTACCCTGCTTTCCTGTTTATTTTGGCTGGTCACATATTATAATTACAAGTCGATCGGTTAGTATTTCTCTATATTATTTTCTATGTACATGGTAAGTATCACATCATCTTGTTGAAAGACACCTACTGTTAGTATCACATTATCTAGTTTACAGACATCTACTGTTAGTATCACATCATCTTGTTTACACATCACACCTATAGTTATCCCGAAAAAAATAAGACTTGGTGGTAGACCATCATTTATACCTGAGAAATCTAAGCTCTGGCATAGTGCAACTGATAAAATTAAACTCTGGTAGAGTGTAACTGATAAAAATAAGCTCTGGTATAGGTAACTAAAAAACTAAGCTCTGGTATAGCGTAACTGATAAAACTAAGCTCCGGTATAGAGTACCTGTTAAAACTAAGTAAGATCTGGAATAAATCTTGTGTGAATATCTGAAAAAATAACGATCAAAAGATTTTCAAAGGGTATTTTCAAAATTTTGGTTCTATTATTTTTTAATTTACAATCTAGTAGTTGGGGATAATCTATTTATTAAAATATATATTTTAATTATAATTAATTCTTTCAAGTTTTGGGATTACTTTGCAGGTTTGGGTCCATCCCTTTCCTATCCTATTGTGCAGATATTTCCTAAACATTGACGCTGGCATTTTCGACCAACCGCAGTTGCTGTTGGAGGTTAAGACCGAGGGAGGGGAGGATGGCAAAAATATTAGCTCCCTCCTGGTAGCACTCAACTAAGCTTTGTCCTTGTGGCTACCACACACATTTAAGGAGTTTGAATACCTTGTAGCACCTCACTGGGAGAAAACCACCCTTTTGCTATCTTGCTAGTAGGCAGCCCACTTTCTAGCATTTTGATGACAGAAACACACCTTTATTTTATTGTTATGTGAAAAAGTATCATTTCTGGAACCTGGATGGATACAAAACATGTTTTTGACCAGGGATGGAATGAGATTGAACAGAGCGTAAAAATAAATGTGTTTGACCAGAGAATAAATGTGGTTAATCAAAGAGAAAATGTGTTTGACCAGAGAGTGAATGTGTTTGACCAAAGAGTAAATGTGTTTGACAAGAGAGTGAATGTGTTTGACTAAAGAATAAATGTGTTTGACCAGAGAGTGAATGTGTTTGACGAAAGAGTAAATGTGTTTGACCAGAGAGTGAACGTGCTTGACAGGAGAATGAATGTGTTTGACCAGAGAGTGAATGTTTTTGGCCAAATAGTAAATGTGTTTTACCAGAGTGTGAATGTGTTTGATAAAAGAGGGAATTAGTTTGACCAGGAGTGAATTTCTCTTGACCAAAGAGTGAATGTATTTGATCAGAGAGTGAATGTGTTTGACAAGAGAGTGAATGTGTTTGACAAGAGAGTAAATGTGTTTGACAGGAGAGTGAATGTGTTTTACAAGAGAGTGAATGTGTTTTACCAGAGAGCGAATGTGTTTAACGAGAGAGTAAATGTGTTTTACCAGAGAGTGAATGTGTTTAACCAGAGAGTAAATGTAATTGACCAGAGAGTGAATATGTTTTACCAGAGAGTGAATGTGTTTGTACAGAGAGTGAATATGTTTGAAAGGAGAGTGAGTGTGTTTGACCAGAGAGTGAATGTGGTTGACAAGAGAGTAAACGTGTTTGACCAGAGAGTGAACGTTTTTGGCCAGAGAGTGAATGTGTTTAACCAGAGAGTAAATGTGTTTGACAAGAGAGTGAATGTGTTTTACCAGAGAGTGAATTTATTTGACCAGAGAGTGAATGTGTTTGTACAGAGAGTGAATGTGTTTGACAGGAGAATGAATGTGTTTGACCAGAGAGTGAATGTGGTTGACAAGAGAGTAAATGTGTTTGACCAGAGAATGCATGTGTTTTACCAGTGACTGAATGTGTTTGACCAATGAGTAAATGTGTTTGACCAGAGAATGAACGTGTTTGACCAGAGAGTAAATGTGTTTGACGAGAGAATGAATGTTTTTGACCATAGAGTGAATTTGTTTTGACCAAAGAGTGAATGTGTTTGACCAGAGAATTAATGTGTTTGACCAAAGAGTATATGTTTTTGGCCAAAGTGTAAATGTGTTTAACCAGAGAATAAATGTGTTTGATTAGAGATTAAATTTATTTGACCAAAGAGTAAATGTGTCAGACCAGATATTCAATTTGTTTGACCAAAGAGTAAATGTGTTTGACCAGTGAGTAAATGTGTTTGATCAGAGAATGAATGTGTTTGACCAGAGAAATAATGTGTTTGACCAGAGAGTGAATGTGATTCACCAGAGATTAAAAATATTTAACCAGAGTTGAATGTGTTTTACCACAGTGTAAATGTGTTTGACCAGAGACTAAATGTGTTTGACGAGAGAGTAAATGTGTTTGACCAGAGGTTAAATTTTTTTACCAGAGAGTAAATGTGTTTTACCAAAGAGTAAATGTGTTTGACCAGAGAGTAAATATGTTTGACCAGAGAGTTGATGTGTATGACCAGAGAATGCATGTGTTTAACCAGAGAGTGAATGTGCTTGAAAAGTGAGTAAATTTGTTTGACCAGAGATTGAATGTATTTGACCAAAGAGTAAATGTATTTTACCAGAGAATAAATGTGGTTTACCATAGAGTAAATGTGTTTGACCAAATAGTAAATGTTTTTGACCAAATAGGGAATGTGTTTGACCAGAAAGTGAAAGTGTTTGACCAGAGAGTAAATGTGTTTTACCAGATACTGAATGAGTTTTGCCAAAGAGTAAACGTGTTTGACCAGAGAGTGAATGTTTTTGACCAGAGAGTATATTCACGTTTGACCAGAGAATAAATGTGTTTGATTATAGGTTAAATTTATTTGACCAAAGAGTAAATGTTTTTTTGACCAGAGATTAAATTTGTTTGACCAAATAGTAAATGTGTTTGACCAGTGAGTGAATCTGTTTCACCAATGAGTAAATGTCTTTGACCAGAGAGTAAATGTTTTTGACAAGAGAGTGAATGTGTTTTACCAGAGAGTAAATGTGTTTAACCTTAAGAGTGAATGTGTTTGACCAGAGAATTGATGTGTTTGATTAGAGATTAAATTTATTTGACCAAAGAAAAAATGTGTCAGACGAGAGATTCAATTTGTTTGACCAAAGAGTAAATGTGTTTGACCAGTGAGTGAATGTGTTTGACCAATGAGTAAATGTGTTTGGCCAGAGAGTAAATTCGTGTTTGACTAGAGAATGAATGTGTTTGGCCAAAGAGTAAATGTGTTTGACCATAAAATGAATGTGTTTGACCAGAGAATGAATGTGTTTAACAAGAGAGTGAATTTGTTTGACCAAAAAGTAAGTGTGTTTGACCAGAGATTAAATGTGTTTGACCAGAGACTGAATGTGTTTGACCAAAGAGTTAATGTGATTTACCAGAGATTAAATTTGTTTGACCAAAGAGTAAATGTGTTTGACCAGAGAGTGAACATGTTTGACCAGAGCGTGAACGTGTATGTCCAGAGTGTAAATGTTTTTGACTAGAGAGTAAATGTATTTGACCAGGGAGTAAACGTGTTTGACTAGAGGTTGAATTTGTTTGACTAGAGAGTGAATGTGTTTGACCAGGGAGTGAATATGTTTGGCCAAAGAGTAACTATGTTTGACCAGAGCATGAATTCTTTGACAAGAGAAATAATGTGTTGACCAGAGATTACATTTCTGTTTGACCAGAGAATGTCTATGTTTTGCCAAAGAGTAAATGTATTTTACTAGATATTAAATGTTTTTGACAAGAGTTGAATGTGTTTGACCAAAGAGTAAATGTGTTTGACCAGAGATTATATGTGTTTGACCAGAGAGTAAATGTGTTTTACGAGAGAGTAAATGTGTTTGACCAAAGAGTAAATGTGTTTGATCAGAGAGTGAATGTGCTTCACCAGAGAGTAAATGTGTTTGACCAAAGAGTAAATGTGCTTGACCAAATAGTGAATGTGTTTGACCAGAATTGAATGTGTTTGACCAGAGAGTGAATGTGTTTGACCAGAGAGTGAATGTGTTTAACCAGAGAGTGAATGTGTTTGACCAGATAGTGAATGTGTTCGTCCAGAGATTAAGTGTGTTTTACCAGAGAGTGAATGTGTCTGACCAAAGAGTAAATGTGTTTGACAAAAGAGTGGTTGTGTTTACCAGAGAGTAAATGTGTTTGACCAGTGAATGAATGTGTTTGACCAGAGAGTGAATGAGTTTGACCAGAGAGTGAAAGTTGGCAGGTTAAATAGTTCCACAAAAGACATGGTGATTAGCGTTGGATCAGTGGCGTAGCTATGGGAGAGGGTCCACATTCAAAAGTCCCCCGGGCCATTACTTGGGGGGGGGGGGACCCAAAGACATGTCCGAAAGTATTTTTTTAAATTAAATAATGTCGAGTGTCAAAATGCAGGGTCCCTAAAGAAGCCACCCCCCGGGCCCCAAATCACCTGAAATCCCTAGCTACGCCACTGCTTTGGGTGTAGAAAATGTTACATGATTAAATGAATAGAATATCGCTTGCCACGTCAATATGAATTTTGGTCAGGGGAAGTTCACATCAATTCATTTTTCAATTTTATTACATTCAGAATTTTTAAAAAAAATTATGAGGAGCGTGGCAATAAATAAGATGCGAAATACATGAACTCATGGGAACCGAAAACCAGATGAACGGATGCTAACAGGTTGGTCTATAACTTTTTCATCTGACAAACTCAGTGGGGATTAAACAGTTTAGTTGTATCTGCATGTAAACATTTCATGATGTGTTTTTGTGTGTCTCCCCAGGCAAGATTTCAGTTTTTTGTGTCCTCAACAGGGAAAGCCTTCTTGAAAAATGATCCATGCCAACCAGCAGCAGACATTGCTGACTTGTGTGACAACTGACACCGCAGATGAGGGTCGGGATGGGCAGGTGGACCCAGACCACGTGGTCAGGCACACGTGGTCCAGGAAAACAGAATATGTCCTGTCCATGGTCGGCCTCTGTGTGGGATTAGGCAATGTCTGGAGGTTTCCTTACGTGTGCATTAGAAATGGCGGAGGTCAGCTCCCTGGCTGTACACTCACTAGCTATGCACTCACTATCTATACACTCACTAGCTATATACTCACTAGCTGTACACTCACTAGCTATACATCCACTAGCTATAAACTCACTAGCTACACACTCACTAACTATACACTCACTGGCTATACACTCACTAGCTATAAATTAACTAGTTATACACTCACTAGAAAAAACTCACTAGCTATACACTCCCTAGCTATACACTCACTAGCTACACACTCACTAGCTATACAATCACTAGCTATACACTCACGAGCTATACACTCACTGGGTATATACTCACTAGCTATACATTCAGTAGCTATACACTCATTGGCTATACACTCACTAGCTATAAACTCACTAGCTATATATTCATTAGCTATATACTCACTGACAATACACTCACTAATTATACACTCACTAGCTTACTATACACTCACTAGCTAAAAGTTAACTAGCTATACACTCACTAGCTATACACTCACTAGTAATACACTCACTAGCTATACACTGACTAGCAAAAACTCACTAGCAATAACTCACTAGCTATACACTTACTAGTTATACACTAACTAGTTATACACTCACTAGGCATACACTAACTGGTAATACACTCAGTACAAATAAACTCTCTAACTATACACTCACTAGTTATACACTCGCTAGCTATAAACTCACTAGCTATACACTCACTAGTTATACACTCAGTAGTGATACACTCCTTAGGCATACACTAACAATTAATACACTAAGTACAAATAAACTCTCTAACTATACACTCACTAGTTATACACTCACTAGCTATACACTTGCTAGCTATACACTCACTAGGCATAAACTAACTAGTAATACACTCAGTACAAATAAACTCTCAAACTATACACTCACTATCTTTACACTCACTAGTTATAAACTCACTAGCTATAAACTCACTAGCTATACACTCACTAGTTATACACCCACTAGTTATACACCCACTAGCTATACACTCACTAGCTATACACTTACTAGTTATACACTCACTAGTTATAAACTCACTAGATATACACTCACTAGCTATACACTTACTAGTTATACACTCACTAGTTATAAACTCACTAGCTATACACTCACTAGCTATACACTTACTAGTTATACACTCACTAGTTATAAACTCACTAGATATACACTAACTAGCTATACACTTACTAGTTATACACTCACTAGTTATAAACTCACTAGCTATACACTCACTAGATATACACTTACTAGTTATACACTCACTAGTTATAAACTCACTAGTTATACACTCACCAGTTAAACACTCATTAGTTATAAAGTATCATATTTCAAATTAATCCCTTTCATTTCCAAATGACTCATTCATAAGACCGTTGGAATATTGATCACAAAAAAAGATGTTTTATTTGAAGAAAGAAAAAAAAGAACCATGATTAAACATTTTAAAAATTCTAGTGACAAGCAAACTGATATTTTATGATCAAGACACAACGGATGTCTTCAAGACACAGCCGATGTCTTCAAGACACAACTGATGTCTAGCTCATTTTTTAAACAAAAACTTTGCCCATACTAGAAAAGTTCAACTCTGTCAAGTAGAAAGTAGAAGATTACATCATTATAGCTAGTATCGACGTGTGCCTCACATCATTTCAAGGACGTACACAAAGTATTTTGTACACAGACACGATGCACATCAATCCAAACATGCACACAAATTATTGTATACACATCCATGATGCGCAATAGTTAAGGACCTACACAAAGTATTTAGTTCTCTATCTGACATGTTCTCTGTGTGATATGTTCTCTATGTGACATTTTCTTTATATGACATGTTCTCTATGTGACATGTTCTCTATGTGACATGTTATCTATGTGACATGTTATCTATGTAAAATGTTCTCTATGTGAAATGTTCTCTATTTGACATGTATTCCAGTGACATGTTCTCTATGTGACATGTTCTCTATGTGACATGTTCTCTATGTGACATGTTATCTATGTAAAATGTTCTCTATGTGAAATGTTCTCTATTTGACATGTATTCCAGTGACATGTTCTCTATGTGACATGTTCTCTATGTGACATGTTCTATATGTGTCATGTTCTCTATGTGACATGTTCTCTATGTGACATGTTTTATATATATGACATGTTCTCTATGTGACATGTTCTCTATGTGACATGTTCTCCATGTGAAATGTTCACTATGTGACATGTTCTCTGTGTGACATGTTCTCTATGTAAAATGTTCTCTATGTGAAATGTTCTCTATGTGACATGTATGCCAATGACATGTTCTCTATGTGACATGTTCTCTATGTGACATGTTCTCTATATGACATGTTTTCTATGTGACATGTTTTATATGTAACATGTCTTCTATGTGACATGTTCTCTATGTGAAATGTTCTCTATATGACATGTTCTCTATGTGACATGTTCTCTATGTGACATGTTCTCTGTGTGACATGTTCTCTATGTGACATGTTCTCTATGTCTCATGTTCTCTATGTGACATTTTCTCTGTGTGACATTTTCTCTGTGTGACATGTTCTCTATGTGACATGTTCTCTGTGTGACATGTTCTCTATGTGACATGTTCTCTATGTTTCATGTTCTCTATGTGACATTTTCTCTGTGTGACATTTTCTCTGTGTGTCATGTTCTCTGTGTGACATTTTCTCTGTGTGACATTTTCTCTGTGTGACATTTTCTCTGTGTGACATGTTCTCTGTGTGACATGTTCTCTGAGTGACATGTTCTCTATGTGACATGTTTTCTATGTGTTTCAGGAGCATTCTTAATACCGTTTGTCATCTGCCTGGCCGTGTGTGGTCTGCCACTTTATTTCATGGAAGTAGCCATGGGGCAGTTCATGTCCAGGGGTGCCTTCCACGTCTGGAATATTTGCCCACTCTTTAAAGGTATCAAACGGCAGGAGAAAAAAATTGGAGTTTTTCCCTCTCTCCCTCTTGATCTTGGGAGAGAGGGGAAGAGAAAGAAGGGATAGAGAGGGGAGAGATATAGGGAGAGAGAGGAGCGAATGAAGAGGGGATAGAGAGGGAGGGGATTCATAAGGGAGAAAGAGGGGAGAGAGAAAGGGTATAGGCAGTGTAGAGAGAGTGGTTAGAGAGGGGGCAGATAGAGAGGGGAGGGGAGGAGGGCACAGGGGTGGATAGATAGTGTGCAGGAAGAAAGACAAGACAGATGGACAGAAATGCATCAGTCCTCTGCATCTTAACATTTCAAAGTGTGGTTGTTCTGTGAATATATTCTTTTAAATTGATGCTTAAGTATACAACTTTAATGACTGCATAAATAAATATGAAGTATTTTGCACTGAAGAGTATTTTTCGTTTTGATGCGTTTGTTGCAAACTTGGCAATAATATTTCAACTTAAAAGTCTGAATCTCTTCGAAAGCGGCAAGTGTTTGATTTTTTTCATATAGTTTGATCGTTTCCACAGGTATAGGCATTGGCCAGATTGTTGCCGGTTTTATAAGTTCGTGGTACTACGTGATTCCTATTGCCTGGATCTCAATATACTTGGCCAACTCCTTCAAATCTCCGTTGCCTTGGACACTGTGTGGACAAGATTGGAACACCCCACTGTGTGTTCCACAGGGAAGTCGTGTCACCAGAAACGAATCTGTCAACATTTCTTTTAACGCAAGTGATCAGGGTGATAAGCAGGACTTACAGGCCATCAATATCACTGCTAGTCACATGATTGGTATCAGACCAGCAAGTGAAGAATTTTGGATGTGAGTTCTATTGTTTTGCCTGTATCTCAAATAATTTTACACGTGACGTGATTTAATGCTGCCACATTTATTTAAAATAATAATAATAATTATAATACGAAATCAACTAACACAGCGGTTCTCAACCTGTGGGTCGCGACCCCTTTGGGGGGTCGAACGACCCTTTCACAGGGGTTACCTAAGACCATCGAAAAACACATATTGTCTACAGTTATGAAGTAGCAACGAAAATAATTTTGTTGTTAGGGGTCGCCATAACATGAGGAACTGTATTAAAGGGTCGTGGCATTAGAAAGGTTGAGAACCACTGAAATAACAGTTATATTGACATTGTATCCATCCATCCTTGTGTCGCTACAGCCAGTGTGCCATACCTTGGGAATTTTCCCAAGATCTTGGGAAATCACTACCCCATTCAGGACCAAAACTCACTTTTTTTATTTAAAAAAAAACCCATATATTTTCATGATCTTCGGAAATCTTGGGAATTATTTTGACAAAATCTTGGGAATTTTTAAAATAATTGAGTGAAAGCCCTAGCTACAGCCCATGTAGGTTCTTTGGCCTGCCTCACCACTTCCTTCCACTCAGACCTAACTAATCATAATAATGCTTTGCTTTTCCATGCTTGGATTCCCAGCTTCTGAAGATCTTTTCCCACATCATCCATCCATCTAGGCCTAGGTCTGCCTTTGAGCCGTTTTACTCTGGGGTTTTGGTGGTACACCCTCTTCGCTCCTCTGTCCTTTGGCATTCTCTCTAAGTATCACGTCCAGCGTAGCCTACCCATTTTTTTTTTAATTTCTGCTACTAGCGTGGCCTCCCCTATCCGCCACATGGGGAGGCTCTCAATTGAAGATCAGTATCTCCGCAGCCTGCAGGAGAACTAACTGTTATATACCTTACTTAATTCAGGGGTCTATGCTCTATTTTGTTATTAATTTAATCATAGATTCTCGTGGAATTATTTGTAAAATTAATTTTTTTTTTTTTTTTTTTTTTTTTTTTTTTTTTATAAAGATTAAATATTTTTTTTTTTTTTTTTTTTTTTGTTATTTAATACAGCGTAACACTTTGCTGTAGTTATTATTTTTTTAAATACAAAAGTATATTGTTGAACAGCATCTAATTTTTATTACTATCTTTTACAATATTATTATTTTTTTTTTTAAATTCAGAAATAATGTCCTTCAACTCTCTTCTGGACTTGAGGATATGGATGGTCTCCCTTGGCACACCACTTTGGCCCTATTAATATCTTGTCTGCTGGTGTTCATATGCCTCAGCAGGGGAGTCAAATCTGTAGGAAAGGTAATACTTGATTATCTTTGAGTGAGGTTCATTAATCAATATCAGGAAGGAACACTCAATTTTTCTCAAAATGACAATTTTGTGTTACGCAAGTGCCCCACCCCTTTTTTTTACTCACACACACACACTTTGAATTTCCTCAACAATTATTAAATACGTAAATAGAATTTGAATATAGCTGAGTTTTAATTTAAATAGCTGACTTTTACTTTTTGTTGTATATGGAGATTTGGGACCCTAAAGAGTCTCTCTGAAACATTTTGAAACTCAAATCTTATAATGCCACAAAGGATTGTATTTGATCAGTGATTTTTAATTTTTATCCAAGCGTGTGAAGAATCCTACATGTCCTCAGACTCATATTAGGTGCAGCTACCCTTAAAATCAGAGCCCTAGCAGCTACCCTTAAAATCAGAGCCCTAGCTGCTACCCTTAAAATCAGAGCCCTAGCAGCTACCATTAATATCAGAGCCCCAGAACCTACCGTTGATATCCGAGTCCTAGAATATCATTAATATTATAGCCCTAGCAGATACCATTAACATCTTATAGGGCTCTGACATTAATGGTAGCTTCTAGGGCTCTGATATCAATGGTAAGTGGTACAGCTCTGTTAATATCTGCTTCATTTAAAATAATATTTTCAAGAAGCCCTAGCAGATACCATTAACATCTTATAGGGCTCTGACATTAATGGTAGCTTCTAGGGCTCTGATATCAATGGTAAGTGGTACAGCTCTGTTAATATCTGCTTCATTTAAAATAATATTTTCAAGAACTTTTTTCCATCTTTAAAAGCAGTGGGTGAAAATAATAATACTTTCTATAAATCAAGGTTGTCTACATCACAGCCACTTTGCCATACATTCTAATCACAGTCCTCATCATAAAAGGTGCCACTTTACCTGGGGCAGTAGATGGTGTTTTATTCTACATTAGCCCAGACTTCAGGTACCTGGTACTGGTAATTATAACTGCAGTCTTTCATTACGAGTACCGGTACGGTACTAAAGAGTACCGACACAGGTAGTTAATGTACACAGGAGGTTATAACAGGAGGAAGAATGATGTGATATCACTTCTTGGAGATAGGGAGACAAGTGTATTAAATACAGCCATAAAAACATTGATAATTTACTAATGATAATTGGTATGTTCTATGGAGACATTCTGCTAACTAAAATATTGTATTGAAATTATAAAAAGTGTTAAGTTAAAAAAATGTGCAATCTTGACTTGTCCAGTAAATTGATGCAAGTGCAGACGTGGCTGGAAGCAAGTCTACAAGTCATCTACTCACTGGGACCAATCTGGGGCGGGCTGGTAACAATGGCCAGCTACAACAAATTTAATAACAATTGTATGAGGTAGGGTATACTTGTTTCTTGCATCAACTTTTACTACAGGTATCAGTAGTTAAATATTTTTTTTTAAATTTAAAATACAAGCTGGTAACAATGGCCAGCTACAACAAATTTAATAACAATTGTATGAGGTAGGGTATACTTGTTTCTTGCATCAACTTTTACTACAGGTATCAGTAGTTAAATATTTTTTTTTAAATTTAAAATACATCGTAACAAATTTAAAACATTCCTTTTTTATTTTCCAGAGATTCTATAATGTTGACATTCTTGAGTCTGGGCACTAGTGTGTTTGCTGGATTTGCTATCTTCACAGTACTTGGTCATATGGCTTATAATCTCGATGTTCCAGTTGCCAATTTCTCAGAAACAGGTATTTCAAAAACACATTGATTAATAAGAGGTTTTTGTTTGAAAAAGAAATAATTTAATAATTTAGACCTCAAAAAAACAAACATTTTTTATAACTGTCATATTTTTGCCAAACGAAAAATTAACGGTATAACAATAATAGACAATCAAAGTGATTTTTTTATGTCGTTAAAACTGTGTTTTTTTCTATTATCAGGGGCAGGATTAGCCTTTGTTGTCTACCCTGAAGCCATTGCTTTTCTCCCAGTACCACAATTGTGGGGTGTGTTGTTTTTCCTCATGTTGTTTGCTGTTGCCTTAGATTCACAGGTAACTTATTTGAAGTAACTTACCGGTAATGTTACTTTCCTGTTTCTGATAAAATTATAAGTATAAATAAATATATGAATGACATAAATACCGGTACATAAAACAAACAATAATAAAATAAAGTTTAATTTTTTTTTAATGAGATTTTTTCAAATAATTTAAATTGAAAAAAGACTTTGTCAGTCAATCTTTTGTAAACTCTATAAGTCAATGTACAAGATCTCAATACACATATTAAAAATGTAGCGCTAAAAAGCTAGATGTTAAAATTTATAAAAGTGCTTTGAGGTGCTTTATTTTTTTTCTTATTTATGAATCTGCTATTTTAGAATTCAGGAATTGTAAAAATAAAATGTTCACTTTTTTTGCCAGTTTGTTTATGTAGAAATAGTTTTGACCAGCATCTATGATATTTGGCCAAAATTCGTCACTAAATACAACATAGCAGTGAAATTGGGATATTGTTCATTACAATTCATTACTGGACTACCATTTGCTGCCAGAGTAAGTAAATGTACAGAAAACACCTTTGAATTTAATGAAAGTTAAACTAGCCCCCAGATAGACTTAAAATTGTTCACTTATTTTTTTCTGTTTAGATCAGGGATCTGCAAAAAAATTTTAGCTATTACCCCAAAATAGATACTGCCGATAACCCTGATTTGAAAGGATGAAAATCATAGACTTTTTATTTTCAAAATGGTATACTGAATCTATTTATTTTGAGAATACAATAATAAATATAGAAGTGCTAAATTAATTTGATAAAAATAAATTTATAAAATACTTATAATGGAACAGAAGGATACCTTTGGAAAAAAAAGTAACTTCAAATTTTGTAGAAATGATGTTTCATTTTTATAAAATGACATCAAATTTTTTTCTTTTTTTAAATCAGAGAAAATTTGGATATTTTTTGGGGGATCAACTAATTGATTTCTATTCTTTTTTTATGTTCATTTGAGTGAAATATTGGCAAAGGTTGGTGCAAAAGGTGGAAAAAATTTGACTGCCTCCTCTTGAGAATCATTGAAAACCATTGAATCTCTTGATGTTTTGAGGATATTCAGGAGCATCACTAGGAGTGTGGGGTGTGGACCATATCAGGGACATCCTACAATGGGGTTGACAACTTGAAAGGGGAATGACACCATTTGAAAATTAAAATTTGACAGAGCTTATTCAAATTAGTTTTATAACACAACTAAGTTTAATTCAAGAGCTGAATGCCACCTGTTACTAGAGCAGGCTGTCTTGGAGGACATCCATGGGCGATTCAGGCACCTGTCACTAGAGCAGGCTGTCTTGGAGGAGATCCATGAGCGATTCAGGATGGGGTGACACCATGCCATGAAAAAAACTGCACTGAGTGGAACCAATTCTTGTGATGCCTCTGAGCATAAGATAAAATAGTTGACTAGACAAAAATTACATGAACAAGACGACACGTGAGGGCTAGCTGTCGAGCCAAGAGTAACAAGTTAATGAGTGTGTTTGGCTATTGCATCTGCCAGATGCAGTATTGCCAACAAAATAAATGTCATTAAAAAAACATGCTTCAAATAAAATTGTATTTATGTCTATTGAGCCCTCATAACCCCTAAGATTTCCATTTTACCCCATCTAGGGTAATTTACCACAAATTGCCATCCTCTGGTTTGGATGCTGATGAGTTTTTCTATATATTAAAATAGTGTGGTGCAGGCCTGCATAACATATGGCCCGCAAACCGCCATGCGGCCCACCAGCAACCATTTTGCGGCCCGTGAAGCAACAAATAATGTTTATTCTTATAATTTTCGTTATAGCTTTCCCCCCTGTCCAATTTTCTTTTTGCCCGCAAAAGTTGTTCATAAAGTATTACAGCCCGCCCTACATTTTGAGTTGTGCAGGTCTGGTGTAGTTTGACAAGTCATACCAGCAGTGTGTCTTCAGACAGAATATTGTTAGAATGTTACCATCTCTTTTAATAAGTCATACCACTTGACTGTTGACAGGGAGGAATGTACTTGTTCCAACTGGTTGACTGGTACATAGCTGCTTTTGCTGCTGTAGCGATTGGACTGCTTGAGTGCATAATTGTTGCCTGGATCTATGGTTAGTGATATGTACAAATTTTTTTCAGGGTATATAGTAAGTTAAACTACAGCATTTATTGCATCTCAACTTCTCTCTGGACGGCGCACAGAGCTCGAAAACAAATTAGAATCCCTAAGCTTACAAAAAAAACATAGTTAATTACCTTGTTTTTTTCTGTGCTCCATATCAACATTAATTTGTAACACTGAGGGCTCCATATCAACATTAATTTGTAACATTGAGGGCTCCATATCAACATTAATTTGTAACACTGAGGGCTCAATATCAACATTAATTTGTAACAATGAGGGCTCCATATCAACATTCATTTGTAACACTGAGGGCTCCATATCAACACTAATTTGTAACACTGAGGGCTCCATATCAACATTAATTTGTAACATTAAGGGCTCCATATCAACATTAATTTGTAACACTGAGGGCTCCATATCAACATTAATTTGTAACATTGAGGGCTCCATATCAACATTAATTTGTAACACTGAGGGCTCCATATCAACATTAATTTGTAACATTGAGGGCTCCATATCAACATTAATTTGTAACACTGAGGGCTTCATATCAACATTAATTTGTAACACTGAGGGCTCCATATCAAATTAATTTGTAACATTGAGGGCTCCATATCAACATTAATTTGTAACATTGAGGGCTCCATATCAACATTAATTTGTAACATTGAGGGCTACATATCAACATTAATTTGTAACACTGAGGGCTCCATATCAACATTAATTTGTAACACTGAGGGCTCCATATCAACACTAATTTGTAACATTGAGGCATATTAAAAAACATAATTGATATTTATTTGTGCTAACCTATCTAGGAGCAGATAACTTTATTGATGATGTGACGAGAATGATGGGGTATAGGCCTCCTTACATGTTTAATATTTTATGGAGATTTATTACACCAGCTCTGCTCATAGTAAGTTATACAGTTATTGTTTCAGAAAAAAAAAAAACTTTTAATCAATAAATCCATGTTGAAATAGTAACATCATATTTTTATTTTCTATCGGTTTTAATTATATTACTGTACTTGTAAGGTTAAGCAAACTTGAACGTGAAAATATATTTTAGCTGGTTTTTTTTAAAATGTTTGTACCGGTATTGAAAGAATTATGACTTGTGTCGATGCCAGGTTGTGCTGGTAACATCACTGATGAGTTACGAAGCCCCTACTTTTGAAGGTTACAAGTTCACTTCAGCTGGGATAGCATTCGGATGGTTCATTGCAGTCGTTTGGTTCCTTCCCATTCCTCTTGTAGCCATTGCTCAGATACTGAGGACCAAAGGGAGCTTTCTTGAGGTTAGAATATATTTCACAGGTTTTTTGGTAGACCCCCAATTAATATCAAACTTTCTTTTTAAGTGTATTTTCTTTGGTTGTAGGTAATCTACAAACTTTGATGGCTGGTGTAAAGAGCATTTTCATTTTAAGAAAAATTACTAGTCGAAATGTACTTTGAATAAAAATCTAGCATGATATGTGTATCTTGTTGCGTTTCCATGCTTTAAATTAATTATTTGTTAAAAATAATTGTTAAAATTTAATTTAAAAAGCAAACTGTGATTATGAAAGATTAATTAGTCAATCTTGGAGAATGGCAAATGTCTTAAAATTCAACTGATTAATTTAGAGGTGTTACAGTATCTCAAATTAATTCAAATTTAAAAAATGACAATATAATATGTTGAGGTTTGAACAAAAAATTATTTGAATGAATATGTATTTTCTTTATATCTAAAGAAATATTTTATTAATATATTAATAAAAGATGTGTTAAAAATTCAGTTTGTTTATTTCTTTAAAAAATTCATGATATAAATAAAAATAAAATGCTGATATTTCACAGAGATTAAAAGCCACTTGCAAGCCATCACAAGAATGGCAACCAGGTGATGTGACTTTGAGACAACAGTACAGATCAGACCCAAGTCAATCAGAATTATGCACTTTTAGAACCACATGTTGCAGGTCCACATAGAACTAATTGCTTAAGAACACCCCCCCCCCTTCTTTTTTTGTTGTTGCTAGGACCATCTAAACAAACAGTTCTTGAACCACTTGTTGCAGGTCCACCTTAGAAACAGTTCTAGAACCACTTGTTGAAAGGTTAAAGCTAATAGTTTTAGAACCATTTATTGAATTGTCCATCTAAAACTGATAGTTTTAGAACTACTTGCACCTCCACCAAGAAAAAATAGCTCCATGTGCCACTATAACTGCAGTTAAACTTAAAATTATAATTTAAAATTATAAAATTGCAGGTCCAGCTAAAACACATTTCTGAAATCAACTTGAAACAAGTCCACCTTAACTATTCGTTTTAGCTCAGTCTATATTTTAGAACCATTAGCTTAAAAATATGCTAAATGCATATAGGTAAATTCATTGTTACTGTCCGACTGCATCTTTAGAATTATTAGTCCGGGTATAATTTCTTTAAAATCCAATGCAAAGTCATCTTACTTTAACCATAGGATCATTAATATCAATTTTTGCATCATTTTGAATGAATCTACATGTGTTTGTAGGATAGATTCATCCCTATGCTCTCTAATAAACTTCACATGATCTTGGGGAGCCATACTAAATTTATAACCTCCATTAATTGCTTACAAAAGTTAAACATTCAGCTTTGTATTTTCATTTTAGGTGTGGGTTAAAAGTGTATGTTTTGGTCCTATTTCTGGGTTAAATGAAGTCATTGTGCATGTATTTCCATAGTTACCTACCAAGAGATTAAAATTATTTCATTGCATTCACATACAATAAGAATTTAGTGACAACGCTGTGAGACTTTGTTTTAAGGACTGCCTTCAAGCTGTGTGAATGAAATAGTAGAACAATGTATCTGGACCTTATTTTTCAGAGTACCAATATATATATATTCTTTCCCTTCCTGTAATTTTTGGTTTTGAAAAAATCCTTCTTCTGGCAACAACAGAGGATATCTATAAAAGTTTTATTACTTTGCTCTGTTTCTTGTCATATTTTTGTATGTCCTGTTCCCTGAAGATGGCTCTCAGCCAAAATGTTCACACCTTATTGTTCTATCTTTTAATTCAAGCTTTTACATAACTTGTTATACTATTTGATTGTTAATAACAAATTTATTGGAAAGCATCGCTATCATTGAAAAGTGGCTTGTATTGTAAACCTGTTTTCTCACAAAATAATCTCAATGATAGCGTTCCATTTTCTTTGTCTTCCAGTTAATCAAAATGAAGTGTCTGTAATTTAAATGTAACACCTAGGTTATTATTTTTTAGAATATGGTAGCTTAAAAATTGCATAATTCATTAAAAAAATCAACTCAGTTTTTATAAAAATGTAATATTTATTAATATACAATTTATTCTTATATTAAATCCAACGAACATTAAAAACTTTATTGCAAAATAATGTGGTATAAAAACTATTGTAGTTAAAAAATTGATTTTGTGAACTTTAAACCTTTGCTAAAAGTGCAAACATTAAAAATGTAAAAAAATTATCTCAATCTTGTTGCCATTTAAAAATAATTAAAAGGTTTGAAATTGAGAATTTGTTGAAAAGAAGAGGAGTTTAAAATGTTCATGTTTGTTTCGTACTGGTCCTGCTTTTGCTGCCATTTGAAGAGGGACTACTCTCAATTTTTGAGGTAAGAACAGTCAGGCGATCTTTGGCGTTCTTTAACATCTGCTCAAGTTCTGTCTGGAATTTTTAAAAACTTAAAGTTAATCCTAAGAAGATATATCTTGCACTTCTAAACATGGAAATGAATCGATTTTGTCATTGTAGAAATCAAAAGAGCATTATCACTGGCAATACTTCTATTTTAGACAAATTCACATTAAGTACATCATCTTATTATTATTACTGCAGCCTCTCAATAATCTTATGAAACTGTTTCCTGCTCAATAATTTATTTGGAATTCAGACACGGTTAAGTTTGATGAAATTCAAAAGTGTAAGAACATGTTGTGAAAAGACCCGAGTTATTAACTGCACTTTGAAAGAATTACCTGGTTGTAGCGAAGAAACAGCCGTGTAGATTTCAAGTTCTTCTTCTTGTGCACATGTTTGAGTCCATGTTCCAGGCACAGGACTTGCTCATCTTGTTCATTCAGAACCTTCACTCAGAAATAAAGATATTCAGTTTAGATCTCAGACAGCCGGCTTTGGATTGGGAACACAAAATCAACATTCCTCAATTTCCTTCACTCGGCTCGGACACAGTCCTTCTTATATTACTCTCAATGTATAAACAAAATTAAACAGACGGAATCCTAACAATAAATGAAACCAAGCAATCAGTATGAAAAATATACACAATATATTAAAAAAACAAACAAAACAAATGGCTCAACAACACAAAAGTACTGAAGGTAATATCAGGAAATTTGATTTGAATTTACAAACTTAATAGACACAATCAAGAATTTATATGATAAATAATTTAATGAAAGATTTTTTAGGACATTACCACCACACTGCAAAAGCAGCATAATTTTAACATTACTGAAATTTTTTTATTTTGTATTTACTACATTAGCCTTCAGACCACTTCATGTATGCAAGGATCCACATTTTTAGTAGGTATGCTAAACATTATGTGAATATGTGGTCTAGACATTGTGCCTCCATTTTCACAGTATTACTTTCACTAAAAGTTATTCAAAATTACGGATTGGAAAAGTTATTCAAAATTAAAAAATCATCTGATTTTTTTAAAAAATTATTTATCGTTATCTGAATATTTTTTACAACGCATACCCAATTATTCTGTACATCAAGGTCATCGTGACATTTTATTTTATAAGATCGAAAGTGGGAGCTATATGTATCTTTTAAAACATCAAAGCAACCATCATTTTTATACCATATATTACTAGTAATTAGCAACTAGGTTTATTATATTATACCATATGTTTATTTATTTTTATTCTTTTACTCTTTATTAAATAGTTAGTTTTTTCTTTAACTAAATAAAAATGATTTTTAAAAAATTTCTGATTGTTGTTGAAGATCCTTATTCAAAACTATTATTGGAAACATATTTGATTAATGCATATTCCCCCGAAATATATTTTTATTCCCAAAGCTTATATTTTATCAACAAACTATTACATTATTCCCAAAGCTTATATTTTATCCACAAACTATTAAATTATTCCCAAAGCTTATATTTTATCCACAAACTATTACATTATTCCCAAAGCTTATATTTTATCCACAAACTATTACATTATTCCCAAAGCTTATATTTTATCCACAAACTATTACATTATTCCCAAAGAAATGTATAAAAAAAATTAAACAAACGGAATCCGAACAAAAAATGAAACCAAGCAATCAGAATGAAAAAAAAACACAATATATTAAAAAAAACAACAAAAAAAAAAACAAAACAAATGGCTCAACAACACAAAAGTACTGAAGGTAATATCAGGAAATTTGATTTGAATTTACAAACTTGGACACAATCAAGAATTTATATGATAAATAATTTAATGACAGATTTTTTAGGACATTACCACCACACTGCAAAAACATCATAATTTTTATTTTGTATTTGCTACATTAGCCTTCAGACCACTTCATGTATGCAAGGGTCCACATTTTTAGTAGGTAGGCTAAACATTATGCGAATATGTGGTCTAAACATTGTGTGAATGGGTACATTTGTGCGAATGAAAATATAGACCATACATTGTGTGAAAAAAAGGTAGACCATACATTCTGTGAACAGGGGGATATACATCATGCTAGTATTTATATTTCATAATATTCCACCTGATAGAGCCGCTATCATAAAAATGTCATTATGTAAAGTAATAACATTAACAAGAGGCTTGGGATACCATGAAGCTAATGCTAAAAAAGTATTTATATTTCATAATATTCCACCTGATAGAGCCGCTATCATAAAAATGTCATTATGTAAAGTAATAACATTAACAAGAGGCTTGGGATACCATGAAGCTAATGCTAAAAAAGTATTTATATTTCATAATATTCCACCTGATAGAGCCGCTATCATAAAAACGTCATTATGTAAAGTAATAACATTAACAAGAGGCTTGGGATACGATGAAGCTAATGCTAAAAAAGTATTTATATTTCATAATATTCTACCTACTTTTTTAGCATTAGCTTTATCTTATGCAAAGCCTCTTGTTATTACTTGACATAATGAAGTTTGTATGACAGCCGCTCTATTGTTGGGCAGTTTACCATAGACAAGAAGCAGATCCTATCGCAAACCTCACAGACTTTTTCATTTTCTATAACTGACAAGCGCCTCTTGTTGCCAGAACCGGGTGGCGGCGATTGATTAAAGACGGATCTTTTCTCACTGCGCAGACCGGCGGCGTGCAGCTGGGTTCTCATGTCCAGTTCTTTATATCTTTGGAAAAAATAATAAATACCGATTGAATCATTTCATTCGTGATCAAATTAATTGAAATTTATATAGGTATATAGGCAAGTAACATTGTAAAGGACATTTATCAAATAGGAAATTGAATATCCCTTTTCTTGATGTCTTTCACTGAGGCAATCCCATTTCCCCTTTGAATTCTAGTTTGAAGTTTAGTCAATGTTCTTGCTGACTATCAATTAGATGGCTATGCCTTAGAAAAATGATCCCAAAAAAATATTTAAAAAGACAAATCACAAAACCAGTGACTTCATCAGCTAGCAGTACATACGGGATGAGCTGCTACCGTGGACCATGGGTGATAATGATCTATTCAATGTCTCATTTATTCAGCTGGCTCAGTAAGCTCAAAGAAAAAATATGATACAATTCAAACTTACACCAAAGAAGAAAACAATGGAAGGGCTTCTGTCAATGTTGCAGCATCAACTTTCTCATCCTGCATGAGTCCACACAACAGTAAACACATACTGAACAACTCACGTTCTCCACTTTTGGTCAGTGCCTAAAGTAAACATTTTTATTTTAATTTTTTTTTAGAAATATTCAAATTGATCAATCTTTTACATATGCAGACATCATTTTGAAAATTTGCTCCACTTCAGCTGAAATTATAGACTTACTTTAAATCTATCTTAACAGCAGGTTTCTTTTTAAATAATTGGGTTCATGGCATACATTTCCTGCCAAGTAAAAATTAAATGTTTATTTACGGGTCACTTTTGTGTTGACACTAATCGTCAGGCCCGAGCACACACTTTTGTGGTGACACCAGTTGTCAGGCCCGAGCACACACTTTTGTGGTGACACCAGTTGTCAGGCCCGAGCACACACTTTCACTGACCTGAGATGCTTCCATGCCCATAGGTAGCCACCTGGTTGATGCGGCGTAGTGGACGCTCTCAGACACACTGTAGCCACAGGACACTGTGGCGGTGTAGGTGCCAGGAAATACAACAACAAACTGGCGTGCACTGTGGATGCACCGACTGACCTTGACACCATGTTCCCTGAGGTGGCTCGGGTTAACCTAAAGGTGGGAAACAATCAAAACAAGAAAATTTTACAACAGCCGGAAAATATAATGTACATCACAAGGAAAATTAATCAGGTCTTCGAAACTGGGCTGTACAACATAATTAAAGTATGTAGACAGAATGATGTAGGCTATTAACAATAATAATAATACAGCTAACAATGAGTGAAATATCAATGTTTAAATTAAAGAATATCTTATGTATTGTAACTTGGTTCCAACAATTTTAAGAGTGAATGAAATTTGTATGTCCTTCCAAGGCCTACCATGACACAATCCTCCTTCAGCCACCGTGGTTTGCTACATAATAATGTGGGGGCTAATTCTGTCATTGCAGGCCGGAACTTTGAACGCTGTGACTTTGGAATGCAATACCTGCAAAATGGTTCATATTAATTTATACCTCACATACATTTTTAAAGCAGTGTAAACTATACAAATACATATGATAAAAGGTAAATTTTTTTCAAATTTGTTTGCAATGGACCATGAGCAACTTTGGAGACTGTTTTATGTTAATAAATACTTGGTGTTAAGAAAGTTACAGGTACTTCCCAAGAGAAATATGGTAACGTATGCAAATACCCAAAGAAATAGCCTGGATGGGATATACGGCGTTACTTTACTGGAAGGGGGCTAATTCTGTGCTCAGTTACTGGAAGGGGGAGTCACTGGGCTCAACCTGTGGGTTGCGACCCCTTTGAGGGTCGCACGACCGTTTCACAGGGGTCGCCTCAGACCATCTGAAAACACATATACTCTACAGTTATAAAGTACCAACTGAAAATAATTGTGTGGCTGGGGGTCAACATAACATGAGGAACTGAATTAAAGGGTCGCGGCATTAGAAAGGTTGAGAACCACTGTTCTACTAAATACTGACCAGATAATATCTGCCCCTGTGTGAAGATACTGTATGTAAGGTAAACAGTGGGGGTCAGTAGACCAGCATGAGGTAGAAAATAACATGCCCATGTGTAACGTGGGAATGGTGATGCCTGACACAGGGCCGAGGTATTTCAGGAGACAGTTGGGATTTTCTGGGATATTGTTTAGGTTCCAAGGATGCCTGAGAATGGAAAAATAAAGCTGTTAATAAACATTTAAATGAGATGAAAACTAATCAAATAAGCCAAAGTTATATCCCACTGACTTACAATTTCAACATCCATACCAATTTATAAGTCATTCAAGTTTTCAACTTTGTTCTATTTTTTAATTCATTTTAGTGCATACATCTACAACTGATTCTTGGTGAACAGATTTTTTTTATTACTGAAAGTTTACACACACTGATTCTAGGTGAAAATATTTTTTTTAATTGCTGAAAGTTAAATCACACTGATCCTAGTTGAACAGATTTTTTTATTACTGAAAGTTTACACACAATGATTCTGGGTGACCAGATTTGTCTATTACGGAAAGTTTACCAACAATCTTACGTACCAATAAGGTAAATTTTAACTGAGCCCATTCTGACAGACCAAAGGAACTAGCGTTTTAAGCTAAGTTGAACACTTGCCAACAACTGCCACGTTAAAACAACTTAACAACAACGAAGTTCACAATTTCATATGAGAAAGGATAGGACTGACCTGGAATAAGCGCTGTCCTTGCGTGTGGGGAAGGCACTTGCCTGTGCCCGAGTATTGATGTGGCCACACTGTACACTAACATGCTTGGTTCTTTCATCAACCACACGCCAGTAATCAAGCTTTGTGGACGATCAGAGAAAAACAATGCAATTCTTAACACACACACACAATTTATTATTAAATCCAAAACAAAGAACAGAAATAAATAAGGAAAATATTTACGATTATTAAAAATACTTATGGAACGGAATTTCATTTCTTTACGCTTGTTTGGTTCCCTTCAAATCATGGCCAACAAAGCAATTGGGTTTTGTGAAGAGCTTTCAGAAATCTTGAATTAACAAGTTACAGTGTGTTTTTTTTTTAAATCTTAAATTAAAAAATTTAAAAAACCGAGAAACAGCATTATTTACCTCAACCTGGGCTGGTGAAGGATCCTCTTTGTACCACATAGACTGGACATTTCTGGCTATTCTGCTGAACCAACTGACAGGCATAGACTTGCCCTGAGGAATTTTTAAAATTAAAAACTGAATCAGAAATGAAATGGTAATGACCATTGTGACTTTATGCACAATTATGGCTTTTTCAGTCCTGGGCAGGATTTCCCAACTTTTCAATGTCTGCATCCTCAACAAATTTACCAAGTCTCGCACCATAACAAATTTTTTTACTAAGTCTCACATGTCCTGAAAAAGTAACAATGTATTAAAAAAATTTCATGGACTTCTAATTTTTATTTATGGCATTACAAAGAGAGCTGTACAGCCAAGAAAACAAATGTTAAAATGTTTTTGTTGAAATTCCACCTCAAACCCACAGGTTGGGAAACCTTACTACAGAGGTTTCTAAACTGCACAAGAAAATGCATTTTAAAAAATCATCATCCCTGTGACGCTATGGCCCATGTAGGGCTTTGGCCTGCCTCACCACTTCCTTCCACTCAGACCTAACTAATGCCTTTCTTTTCCATGCTTGGACTTTCAGCTGCTGTAGATCTTTTCTACATCATCTATCCACCTAAGCCTAGGTCTGCCTTTGAGCCTTTTTCCTCTGGGGTATTGGTGATGTACCCTCTTCATTCCTCTGTCATTTGGCATTCTCTCTAGGTGTCCTGCCCAGCGTAGCCTGCCTCTTTTTATTTCTGCCACTATCGTAGGATCCTGATATAGACTGTATAATTCCTGGTTGGTTCGTATTCTCCATCCATATTCATCCTTTGTTGGCCCATATATTTTTCTGAGAACTTTCCTCTCCCATGTGTTTAATAGGTTTTCTGCTGTTTTTGTTAGGGTCCAAGTTTCACTTGCAAATCTTACAACTGGTCTGATCACAGTTTTATAGTTTAAAAAATGGAACAATAACATTATGTTTGGCAGAAATAAAAAATGTTATTGTTTGACAGAATTATATGTTTGACAGAAATAAAAATAATTTTTACAGTGATTCCCAGAGCAGCTGTTGTGGAAACAAAGTTAACCTTTATTAGAATTTCTTAAAATTTTGTTTTTAAAGCAATATAACAAGTCTTGTAGACTAATATTATATTTCTGCATCTGTTTGACCATAAACCAATTTGATAAAAAAATAGTTTTAGGGGAATAAGAGGGGTGGTCGGCTTATAAGCAGGTCATATAATTATTTCCAGGTACATTGATTCTATTATAAAAATGATGAAGAAAATTGCCACCCTTTTCCAAACTCTGCGGTTGTCCGAAAATGCCTCCCCTCATTCAAAGAAAAAAGTGCCTCCCAGGCCCCACACCTTCCCACTGTGTGTGCAAAATTTAACATGTTTTATCATGTTTTGTCCTTATTTTGCAGTTGCCGCAATTGGCTTAGAGAGTATCAAAGTACCTGCAATGAACAATCAAAGTGTAGTACCCTGAGGTCCTATTTTTAGAAATGTTCAGTATGGTTACAATATTACCGACAGACACCCAAAGAGAGTAACTGTGTTGTACATAGTACTGTATGTTTATTCATTTTTAAGTCTTTTTACATATGGTACATGTCAACTCCTACTGTCTTCTTGGATTGATTACATTCATCAAGTTCTTTTCACACGTTGAAGCGTCGTACTATTCTCACTATCATCGAACAAACTCAACTCCTTTTCATAATAACTATAACTTTAATATCTAAGTAAATATAATACACATACACGTGTGAATATAGCGCAGCTCGCTATCAGACCTAAATAATACACATCCTATCACTCCAAAGTTCCACTCAAGACTGCCGCACGACTAAAACATACGTCACAATACTGCATAGACAATACGTCATGAATCAGCATAAAAATACGTCATAGAGACAATGGCGGGAAGAGCGTTCACTAACTATAATAGTCAAGCGCGGGAAAAGCGTTCAACAACTAATGAACATAATATTGAGTCGCAACAATTACTAATGAACGCTCATACTCGACAGTACACAATAATTATCTTTAAAAGTTTGGATTTTAAAATAAATTATTTTAATTTAGTAATGTATTGATTCTCCTGGCATATAATGTGGTCGGCTTATGAGCGGGTAACACAATTTTCAAGGTCAAAACTAGGGGGGGGGGGGGCAGCTTTAAGAAGGAAAGGGCTTTTGAATCAGAATATACCATTATTAATATATTAATAATGTATTTTATAAAACAAATTTAGGCTGTGTGGTTTCTTCCAATTAAATTTAATTGCTGCCACTTCTATCAGTTACACTAAATATTGTTTCTAAAATGACAAGAGTTGTAGACTTTGTATGGATTTCGCTAGGCAATGCTAACTACCTGACTGTTAACACAGACAGCAGAACTGACGTTATCTTACTTTAGTGATGGCATCATCTTCCACGGTCTGCAGATCATAAATGGCCTTGACCTCTTCTTCCAACTGCTGCTTCTCCTCATTGGACAGTGTTGCATATGGAAATACATGATGGCAGTAGATGTCATACAGTCGAACTGTCCTGTCCATGGCCTGCAGAAGTAAACAGCTGTCAGTTGAGTCAGCGGTACCACGGCATCTCACACTAATCAAATGGAACATTTTTTTGTGTTACACATCCAGTCTGTGTTAGCACTCCCAGTTAGTGTAGGTGAAGCACTTGTCTTGTGACATAAAATTAAAACACACTCTCCTTTATACCAGTTGGATCGTAAAAATAGCTTTGATTCATTTCAAGTTTACTATCAATAGTATACAAAACTACTGTGGCTGGTGCATGGTGACCATCATGACACCACTGTGGCTGGTGCATGGTGACCATCATGACACCACTGTGGCTGGTGCATGGTGACCATCATGACACCACTGTAGCTGGTGCATGGTGACCACCAGGATTGAAATAACTTTGACCCGAGGCAAATCAAATTTGGACTTTTTCTTTCCAATATCATTAAAATCCTAAATCTCCAGTCATGTTCACAATTGAAGCAAACCTGCTTTGGAATATTCATAACGTCAGCAACCCTGGCCCAATGTTTTTTGTCTGACATTTTCTTTGGTCCACCAGATTCCTCTACAAGATGGTAAAGCTGAGGTAGATCTACTTGTACCCCTCCAATCTGCAACAAAAACAGGGAAACAAAGGTTGTATCAAAATTATGGTTTATGGATTCCTTTATTTTAAATTTAAAAGTATAATAATAAATAGTGAAACAAGATATGTATTATATTATGTTATCTAACAATTTAAATGACTTTCAATCAACTACTAATCTTTAATAAATATTCATTTCAAATATGTTCAATGAAATTTTACAAGGTTACAATTGTTTTTGAGATGAATTATTTTAATGGGAAAAATAATTAATTTTTTTCGGGAAGAAAAGAGAAAGTGAGGTTGTTCTGTTTTAATATCATTGGTCGCTGCTGCCATGGTATGGCTAGTTAAACATGGCGTGGATGAAAATACTATGAATTAAAAGGAAATAAATTATTCATACTGAAAAACTGGTATATTTTAAAAAATTATATTTTTGGATCTGTTTAAATAAGGTCTACTTAAGCTACTAGATTTAAATACAGAAAAATTAATGAAACAGGAATTAGCAACTCCCCAGAAATGGAAAAATTGTGAGATGTCCAAGGGCAAGCTACTCTGTTTTACAAAAAAATTGGACATACCCAATTGCTAAGTCTTTGTCACTAATGATCCTAGTGAATAGAGCTGAGAACTTCAAATTGTCTTCAGACAGATTTAAGGGATCAATTCCAACTTCCTAAATCAAATGAATGATAGCTTAGTGTGGGAAAGCTATTGTCTACATCCACTTTGATCCAGATGTTATAAAAACAACTTACCTGAGGCGTTGTGGAAATGTTAGAATTCTCAGAAAGTAGATGTTGGTTTATTGCTGCACTATGTTGGACATTTGGTCCCCATCTAGTGTTACAAAAACGAAAAACAAAAATTTGAAGAGTTTTCTTTGTAAGTGTTGAAGTATACATCTAAGAGAAGAAACGGAATATTCCTTTATATTTGTTTTTTCAACTATGAAACAGAAATAATTTTACCTCTTGTGGAGTCTGTGAATTTGTTGAACTTGAGGGGTGAATCTGACATCATCACCAATTTTATTGCTATCAAGCTGTGGTACAGAAAAAGTAGTTGGTTAAGCAAGTATCCTTTGAAATCTCTATGTTCATTCTTGTATGTAATGAAAATATAATTGCCTAATGCTTTATTCTCTACTCTAGGGCATTAGTCTTTGAAACCTGTCACACATTGAGTATCATAATTCAGATAAACACTTATCAGAATTTATAGCTGGTTTTGTATTTAAGATTTATGGAGAAAAAGAACAATTTAGCAGTAACATACCTTCCAGCTGGGCGGTGGGATTATCCTACACATGCCATGAGGCTCTGCCATCGGCTGGATTTTATTAATATATGCCAACGGATCAGCGAACTCCGCCTCAGTAGGATGGAAGGTTGGGATGGTGTTCTCGTCAGATGATGAATGTGGCGATGGTGAGGATGAAAGTTTGGCTGGAAGGATAAAGGGTTCAAAAGATGATTTCAGCAGTAGAGACCAGCAGCAGAATTGTACATTTCTAAAAAAAGGTATACAAGATCTCATTGACTTTCCTCAGATTAAGTTAAAAGAGACATAGAAAGTTTGATTTTGATAGAGTACCAATGTCACCTGTAGGTGTGCATCATATACTTTCTAGCACCAACAACATGGAGTTTTGAAGTGACAGTATTCAAGTTTAAACCAATCAAAACGATGAATTACAGTTCTTGGTTCAGAGTTGAAATAAACTCATTTCTACATACATTTTAGATTTCAATTAAACTTGTACATACTACTTGAATTAAATTAGCATTTATATTTTATTAAAAATTTTTTTAATACTTCTCTGCAATTTTACTTTAATCTGCATAATGGATCAATTGGGGTTAAGAACATAACATTCTTTTTTGCAGAACAAAGAATACCTGTACATAACTTAATTTTTAGTAAAATCTATTCACAATGGCATTTTAAAAAGAAAACATTGCTGACTCCTTAATTTTATGTAAACAATACAAAACATCATAACTATACTGCAAAGAAAGGGCAAAGATGAAAGACCATGATGATTAAGCATTAATTACATTTTTATTGGAGAAAAAGACAATGTAAACATTTTTAAAAATTACCCTTAGTTAAAATAGAAGGCACAAAATCTCTAATGAGTTATCTCTCTTTATAACTAAAAAATAATAATTTTAAGAGACAAAAAAATAAAGTAATAAACAGAACCTGGAAAATACTCTTGAACCAAATGCTTATCATTAAGACCTTACCTTTCTTGGGTGGTGTTTTCTTTGGTGATATAATATCCTTAAGATCCTTGTTTTGCCGTGTGATCACAGTCTCAGTGCTTTTGGTCCTGACAGCTCCTATCTTCCTGGGTTCCTCTGTGTGATCTGATGGCTGTACCGTGACTTTACTACCTTCATCTGGACTTTGATCCTGAATCTTCCTACCACCGGCAGACAACTTCTCCACTTGGACATTTCTTGACATAGTTTTCTCCCCTTCCTCAACTGTTTTTGATTCTGTTTTAGTTTTATTCTTGACAGCAGAATTTTCTCTTTTTGCTCTCTTTAGAGCTAACTTGGACGCCAGCAATAAACTATACCCTCTCGTTCGAACTCTTTCTAATGGACGTATTTTGTATGAACTTCTTGGTTTCAACTCGGTGAACTTCTTGACATTCTTTCTGTCATTTTTCTTCCGTTGCTTCACTTCTCTGTGAACATCTACTTCCTCCACTTTCTTCGCTTCTTTCCCACTTTCAACCTCATCGGCCCCCTTACTTGTTAGCTGTGACTTTGCAGAATGTCCGCTGACTGACCTAGATATTTCCCTAAGCCGCAGACTTACCCGCCTTTTGGATTTTAATTCTTTTTGAGACCTCCTCATCAGTTTTCTTCCTCTGTTTTCTTCTTCTGATTTTCTTTTCCTTCCTCTTCTTTCCAACATTTTAACCTCCTGCTTTTGTGTCTTCACCCTTGTCCGATTGGACTGACCCTCGGACCTCTGACCTATCCTCCTGACCTGTCTGGCCACACTGCTCAGTTTGTCCATTAAATTTTTCCTGGCACTCTTGGCTAAGCTGGTCTCATGATTCAAGCGCCTGGAGTTGTTCCCCGATGGTGTGACGCTCCCAGGTTGACCAGGGCTGCGGCTGGCAGCTCGGACAGGGGTGAAGGCACCTAAAGCGGATCTCTGAAAAATATTGTATTTAAAAATAGTAATTTCTGGTGTGGAAAACATTGACAGCACAGAGACATTACCATGAATGCAATATTTCTGCTTTAACCCCAGCCCAGTAGTATAAGATTTTATAGCAAGTTTAAAATGCAACCAAAGCCCCACCATAAAGATATTTCAAATATTAATCTTCATTGAACTATAGAAAATATGACATGACAATAATGGGCAAACTGGTATCAAACATGTTTAATAATGGCAACATCCCCATAAATTTTGTTCAACAAGATTAAAGCTTTGAGCATTGAAACTGTGTTCATGTTATATATAGAAGAAGACAATGCCATTTTTTAAGGGCCATGTTTTACGATGTCTCTCTAAAGCATTATAACAGCCGAGCTTTGCCTCAAAGAAGAAAAATATCTCAGAGGCTCAGTATGAAGAGCATGACTGGATATGAATAACAGTGCAAAGATATTTAAAATAGAAAATATGTGCTACTGCCCACTGCCCTTATGACAAAAGCTATCTAGAAAAGGAAAAAAAGGGAAGGCTTGCACATATCAAAATAATATGCAGACAATATGATAGGCCATTTAGGATGGGTTGGGTTTAGTGTCTCAAAAATATATGTAGGCAGGCCTACTTTACATCTTACAGCATGGATGAAGAGACTAAAATTGGAGACTAATATAAATTTCCTATAAAATTTTAATTCTAATTTCTTGTTACAAAAGCTATTTGACCTACTTTTTTTTTTAAAGGGTCAAAGGTCAGCTTTTTAAAAATAAAAATAATAAAAAACCTATTTCTTGACCTAGTCTTGGGAAAAAAAAAAAAAAAAGCTCAAAGTTTCAGAGATGAGTATGATTCAGACTTGGCTATGTACTAAAACTGCTCAAGAGATTAGCCAGTTAGTCTCGACTATGCAGAATCAGTGATACTCCAGGGTTATTTTTTAAAAGGTCAAAAGTCAGCTTTTTAAAAATAAAAAAAAAAAAAAACCTATTTCTTGGCCTAGTCTTGGGAAAAAAAAAAAAAAAAAAAGCTCAAAGTTTCAGAGATGAGTATGATTCAGACTTGGCTATGTACTAAAACTGCTCAAGAGATTAGCCAGTTAGTCTCGACTATGCAGAATCAGTGATACTCCAGGGTTGGAAAGCAAATTAAGAACAAGTCACAGAAGTCAGATATTATTTTTTGTTTTGTTTCAGTGCAGACCAACGCCCTGCATATTTAAAACATGGTTGGGGGCAGAAACACGAAGTTCTTAGGTCTATCAAACATCAGAAAGATGGCCAAATGACAGAAGAGAATAAAAGGGAGAAGATAGGAAAGATAACCAAACACAAAGAATGTAATAACAAGGCGAGTGACTCAGGCTTTGTTCAAGTAGATTGAGAATGTAAGCTGCAATGGGTATAAACCCTAGCCACGTAAGTTGAAACCATGCTGTAAATGTGTGAGTCAGGAGAAACAATGCACAAGGTAATCTCAAAGCAAGCAGGTGCACAGCAGTGACACACTTATCCACATCAAAGATTAGTTTCATATCAAACACACAATTTAATCTGCTTTGATGCATGAGCATAAAACTACACGAAACATGTGTTGGGTTCATTACTAATACTCTATAATTTCCTGCACACACACATACACAAAAAAGGGCTGACGAACATGTACATAACTTCAGCTCATCATGACAGTTGCTGCCCATGACACAAGCACATATCACAAATGGAAATGAACCTATCTTTAGACAAAGAGAACTGTAATTAATCTCTAAGGCATAATGTGTTCCCCAATCCATTGCTTTAAACTCTCTTATAATAAAGTATTGCTTCATTATGTTATGCCATTTAAAAAATAACTATCCCTTTTTAATAAAACAATACTTTTAAAATCTCCAATGACCCATATTAATAGGCAAAGACTACAAGCAATGCTTAACAAAAATAAAATTGGCTGAAATTTATTTAAAATATAAAAGCAATCAGAAACATTTTTTTTTTTTAAACAACAAATAATACAAGACCTACATTTAAAAAAATGCTCCAATAATAAGTTTATGTCACTGGTCAAAGTGAAAAAGTAACAACAAACATACAAGAAATGTTGGACATTTATTAAGTACCTGAAGTTGTAACTAGTAAGTGAGGGTGACCCATGGCCACAGCATGCAGCAAGGAATAGAAAAGAATATGTCTACTGTCATCAAAGAAGTTTTTCAAACAAGCAAAAGGCTACTAGATTGCCTGTGAGTTGTTGGGCAATGGTGTTAACAAGTAAAACAGTAAGGTGATGTCCTTCTAATGGAACATTTCAATACATCAAAGTCTAGTCTATGCTGTTAACAGGTCCACACTTGGCAGATTTCATCAGTTCAATAATATTATGCGAAATTCGTATACAAAAAAAACAGAGAAGTACAAAACATCAACCCAAAAGAAAGAAAAAAAAGTCAATTTTCTTAATATTTGATTAGATTTATCTTCCCCGTAAAAAGCTAGTGGTTTGAAATATACACAAATGTGCAGTCATTGTTTGAAACTTTAAAAAATGTACTGTTGTAAAAAAATTTTGAAATCTTTTTAAAAAGTGGAAACGGAAGACAAAACCTAGCTGATAAACATACTAATACTTTTAGCCCAACTTGTTACAACCAATTGAATCACCCAAAAAAATTAATAAATCAATAAAAATAAAACCAGTAAGGAAAAGTTAAAAAATTGTTAATAATCTTTTTTTTTAATCAATACATATCTTCAGAAATAATAACAGAAAGAAAAAAAAAGAATGACCGATGACAACAATGAAATGAAGAACAGGGGATATGAATAGTTGTGTTGTGTTGGCAAAAGTCAAATATCAACAATGGGAATGTCTACAAGCTGACTGTAAGGCCCAGCCAAACAATTCACCTCCGTCCTTATGCAGACACAAAAACGGCAACTACATAATATTGTGATCAACTCAAACAACACAGAAAGACTTGTACTAAAATAACATACAGAGATATATCATTTAGAACAAAAGTAACATAAGCACGGCCTGATCAAAGCAAATCAAAGAGTAACCCACAACTGACCAATGACCCACCAAAACAAGACTGATCCAACAGTACCCCACCAACCACTCACTGAACACTGACCCACCATCCCATGACTGACCAAACAGTGATCCACCAACCCACGACTGACCAAACAGTGACCCACCAACCCATGACTGATCAATCAGTGACCCACCAACCAATGATTGGTCAACTAATGACCGATCACCCCATGACTACGACGGACCAATTAATACTTTAAAACACCAAACGTAAAACTAAAATACAAGACAAGTTTGAAAAGAAATGAAAACCAGCAGAGATTGTTATCCAGTTTAATTCCCCACTCACACTCATCTGCACACAAGTGCAATACATTCAATCTATCCCAAAAAATGCAAACAAAGAAAAGCAGTTCAAGTTTCCATAACTTCATCTCCTATTTTTTGTATTTAATATGTTTCAATTTAAAATAATGTTTTTATTGGTCTTTTTATAAAATAAAATGTAACAAAAACTATTATATTTAATAAAGAAAGAAAAAAATGTAGATAATTCAATTCTTCCTTCTTTATTTACAGACCTGTTATAATAAAATACACAGACGAACAAAGAAACACAATTTTTTTCAATTTCAGACCAAAAAGGGAAGATGTTTTAACACAAATAGATTTTTAACAAAAAATTATTTCATTACAACAAGCCAGCTGAACTTTAATTGATTTCTCAGCCAAGAAAATCACCCAATACCTATTTAGCTGTGAGCCGGCTAACAAAGATAATGTCGCTATTGATCTCTTCATGCCCATTGTGTGCCGAAACCCTCCTGATGGTATGTGCAATCAATCTTTGAGCAAACATACTTCCCCCTACTACTATTAAATAAACTCATGTCTGATTCAATGACAGGATGATGCAGCAGGTTCAAGCATTCGTAGACAACACCAGTTATTGAATTGCACATGGGTCACCCATTGAAATATATCATTGTCTAAGCGTGCACAACAAATCTGATCATGTGGATATAGTATGGCAGCTTTAAACAAAGCTTCCACATGTAACAAAGTATTCTTGTCACAATGCAAGAATTAATGTAACAAAGAGTATTCTTGTCACAATGCAAGAATTAATGTAACCAAGAATTTTCTTGCCACAATGCAAGAAGCAATGTAACAAAGAGTTTTCTTGTCACAATGCAAGAAGCAATGAAAAAAAGAGCTTTCTTGTCAATGCAAGAAGCAATGTAACAAAGAGCTTTCTTGTCACAATGCAAAGCGCAATGTAACAAAGAGTATTCTTGCCACAACCAAGAAGCAATGTAACAAAGAGTTTTCTTGTCACAACCAAGAAGCAATGTAACAAAGAGTTTTCTTGTCACAACCAAGAAGCAATGTAACAAAGAGTTTTCTTGTCATAATGCACACATCATTTGCATGGGAAGAAGCACTTGAAGAATCAATTATAAAGAAGCACATTTTTCTAGGGTTTTAATGATAAATTCAATGCATGACACATCTTTTGAATGAAGAAATGACTAATAATCATGCATGGAAAACATTTACTGGTACCCTCCCTGCCCTCAGTTTCAGGCTGTAAAAATATTCAACTCACACCAAATTGGTAATATTTTGTGTGTCATAATAGTTTGATAGGAATTCACTGCCGCATGTTAAACTAAAGCTAAATCATTGTTGAACATCCTTTATGTTACTGTTACATGTGCACATGACACTGACAAGTTTATATCCACTGCCTAGCATCACGACGCAGTTTTATAACTGAATTTTTCATGAACACAGGTTTATACTCTTTATTAACAGCACAACATATTCAAGGTCTGCAAGAACCAGCCATGAATAGGTCCCTCAAGTGTTGCACACCCATCAGGTTGTTAAAAAAACTGCCTAAAAAATATGTGTACTTCAATATTCATGATTAAATAAAGAAATTATAGTTTAGGTTGTAGCTTTCAGTGGTTCCATCAGACGTTCACATCAAGACTGGGCCATTCCTAAATTTTATCATGAGTATAGCATCTATTCACAGCACCCCACCATGGGCGCCCGCAGAAAACTTTCTGGGGGGAGGCAAAAAAATCGATTAACTTTCCAGGGGGGGCGGCAAAATTTTTTTAGTAATGTTTTAATGTAGTTTTAATTTACTGTAGCGTATTTGTATGGTGAACGAACGGACAGGACATCAGCTTAGTTACTTTCTCTTTATTTTCTCTTTACTTTAATAATTTTTTTCTCTATTTTTTTTATCCAATCAATCCAGGGGGGGGGGGCAAGTGCCCCACCTTGCCCCTACTGCGGGCGCCCATGTGTACACACAAAAACAACAAAATAGCAATACCATGAAATGAAAATGAAACCAAAAGGAAACTGATATGACGCCAACATAAATTGATAGACAAGAGTAAGTGTTCATTTGATAAACAATCTCCCATACACGCATCCACCACATCCGATAGTTAAAATATTTGAACAAATTCATGCTTGATTTAGAGTTGTTTTTTTTTATAGTTCTAAAAAGTCTAGAGAAATTTAAATAAACTATGGCCTTAAAATTATATCAAACCTTAGAATAAGTCAGCCGCACGGTCATTTATCATTTATCGGGTAATTATAACGTGCACCTGTAAAGTAAGTAAAATGGGCCATTTTGTTTTTTACCGGTTCTGTTCAATATTAGTATTAGTTTGTAAAGTCATCTAACGTTTTTTGTTGTTTTTTTATGTGGCCTTCAGATAATCAACAAAACTATACAAACTTAAGGCCAGACAGCTTTTTCTGCTTGAAAAATAATACGTTTCAATTAACAAAAGGAAACCAAAACTGAAAAACATTACATTTCTTAGAATACGCGTTTTAAGAAATTGGGAAAACCCGTAAATGCCTGGCACCTGGAACTAAAATAGAAATTGGAAATCTATTGTTTGTTACATTCCGTTAAATTTCCGTTTAAATTTTTAGTTGATTTGTATCCTCTAAGGCAGTGATTCACATTTCTTTAAAGTCTCTTAAAAAGTGTACTCCCTTTTTAGAAACGATTCCTATTGAGGAGCCCCTTCTGTTTACCATATGCCTTTTACTTTTAGGTTTAGAGCCTTACGGACTTTCAAGTAGCAGCCGCGGCGCCCCTGAGAAGTCCAAGTAGAGAGCTGTGACAACTACAGCGTCTCTCAACCACAAACTAGTTATGAATTACAACTTAAAACATAACAGAGGCTTGGTGGATCAAATTTAGTGACTATAACTATACCTTAATTATATTTACATACTGTATACTTAGCACACGATTAAAATAAAGTAATGATAGTAGTTGATACTTAAACTTGCAATACTAGCAAATATTCATGCTGAACATACTGATCCGAAAAGACTTGGAATACAGCTTCTCGGCAAACGTCTTGACAACGTCTCTACTCGATAAAGATATCACCATGACCAAATCTTCTGACATAAATATCGTAACTTAACGGTCACCATTTCTTATTTCCGTCCCGCTCCTCTCTGATTAAGTCTGATTGGTTAGTTTTTACCAAGTCCCAATACTCTATAAATTCATAGGTAATAATTCTCACATTACTTAACTCCCTTCAGCTAATTGTATTCATGATCTCATATCAGTGACAAGAGCACAGAATGAGAACCACTGCTTCCCATGGCCGTGCAGACGATTTTTGGTCCCCCGAGGAAATCCAAAACTCAACCCCCCCTCCCCAAGTTTCAAAATAATTTTATCAAACGTGTAAATTTAGGGCATCATGGGGGTCCCCATGCAGAAGGACCCTGAATGGTTTACTCGGTTGCAACGGCCTCTGCACAGCCCTGACTGCTCTAAGCCAGGCCTGCACAACATTCGGCCCGTTGAGGAACTGAACAATTTGTGTAGACAAATTTATATCGTTAAAAACAATAACAAAGAAAGGATTTAGGCAAATGAAAGAAAGGCTGGGATCTTAGTGTTTGGAAAGGTGTTAAAATCATTCAAATCACAGCGTCTAGGCACACGTGACATAATAAACTCAATGAAATAAACACATTGCTACACTTTCCATGATTACGGAATCTATTTTTAAATGATTAAGATTTACTTTATGGTGTACAATGAAAGCATACGAAGCAGATTTTTATGCTGCATATAAGCTGATTAAATAATGATGTGTACTTCCCAATTGTTTATGATTTTTGCAAACAGTCTGGGGCAGAAGTGCGGGAAACACGCTTCTCAGCTTTGCCGACTAATGTCTCAAGAGAAGCTACCCAAGCATGCCTAGCATTCGATGTTATCAAAATATGCCCATCTCCTTCTCCTTTGGTCTATTCTTTACAATTTTCAATTTCCTGGTCTCTCTCTCTCTCTCTCTCCTCTCTCTCTCCTCTTTCTCTCCTCTCTCTCTCCTCTATCTCCTCTCTCTCTCCTCTCTCTCCTCTCTCTGTCTCGCTGTCCTCTCTCTGTCTCTCTCTCCTCTCACTCTCTCCTCTCACTCTCTCCTCTCTCCTCTCTCTCCCTATCTCTCTCTACCTCTCTCTCTCTCTCCCTATCTCTCTCTACCTCTCTCTCTCTCTCTCTCTCTCCTCTCTCTCTCTCTTCTCTCTCTCCCTCCTCTCTCTCTCCTCTCACTCCCTCTCTCTCTCTCTATCTTACACTATCCATCTATATATATCCGTTAACATCTACTTCTGTACGTGTATCTATTCATGTATTTATCTACCTCTCACCCCTAGGTCTCTAACCATAGGTCACACCATTTCTCACTCGCGGCTTAAGCGTAGTAACATTATATCAAATGGTAAAAATGGCACAACTTCGTTATCTTTTCATTGCCAGGGGGATTGAACATTTTCTTCCCATTTTTATATTCATTTTCAAAAGTGATCATTTGATCTGCATGCAAAATTTGGTTGAAATGGATCTTGTCCAAAAGTAACATTCTCAAGTTATCTCCAAATCTTCCCAAATAATAAAACAACGTATAGCTATAATTGGATATTTTAATACAAATGTATGTGATTTTTACTTCTTACAGAGATCTCTTATGGAGAAGAATATCTTCGTCCCAGAAAATAAAGTGATCGATTGCGCATGCGTTAAGTAAATTTAATGTTAAGGGCTTTGCTTGAACAAAAATACACATGACCGTTTTTAAGTCTTTTCATTTTAATTTTGATGTTTTTCTCTCCCCCCCCCCCGTCCATTAACACGTCCATAATCCTGTCCATAATCCTGTCCATAAACACGTCCATAATCCTGCCCATAATCCTGTCCATAAACACCTCCATAATCCTGTCCATAAACACGTCCATAATCCTTTTCATAAACACGTCCATAATCCTGTCCATAAACACGTCAATAATCCTGTCCATAAACACGTCCATAATCCTGTCCATAAACACGTCAATAATCCTGTCCATAAACCTGTCGATTGTCGTAAGCTCACATAACCATTCATACCTGCACACCAACTCATCATGTGAGCAAAGTGACACAATGTACGGCCCCGCTAGTTTCAGGACCTGTTAAAGGAAGTGATTGTACCACTTGCACTTACACTTCTGACCACACCTCGCAGTTGTAACACGACCCGGCCACGCCACACAATGGTAACTCCAATGATCCACAACTCACAGTGGTAACACGACTGACCATGCCTCACAGTGGTAACACCAATGACCAAATCTCTCGTTGGTAACACCACTGACAGCGTCTAACGTCTAAAAATGGGAACACCAATGAGCACGACTCACAGTGGCAGCGCCACTAAACCACACCTAAACGTGGTAACACCATTGACCACAACTCAACGTGGCAGCGCCACTGAAACACACCTAAACGTGGTAACACCATTGACTACGCCTCCCAATGGTAACAGCACTGGTCACAACCACGCGTTGGAAAAACCACTAAACACATCTGTCAGTGGTAACACCACTGAACACACCTCACAATTGTGTCACTGCTGACCATAAGTCATAGTTGCAATTCTACTGACCAAACACACATGTAATGATAACTACAGTTTTGATACCACAATTCTGGTCACGTGGAGTGACCAGCATTCGGTATGTCCAGCACTTCCGGTTAACTGGTACTTGACACAAGAGTTTCATGAGTAGCCCTTCATGTCCGGACCAGTCGGTCTCTGTAACTTCCGTTTTTATTAATTTTTTTTTAAAAATGACTAATATAAAGACAGATGTCATGGACACATTTCCCATGACAAACTAGCATACAATCCCCCCAAAACAGGCCCAAAAAAAACCACACAAAATAACAACATTTTGGTGAATATAAATATCAGTATGGTCATTGTATGTAGTTTGAGAAACTATTTTGAGAAACTGCAATTGTTTTCTTCTTGTCATATCAATCAAGCAAACCATAAATCAATGAGGAAAGAAACCGTCTGGCTTTGAGGCTTTTTTTAATATAATTCTATGATCCAAGATTATCTGCTATGACATCACAAAAAGTCACGTAACATCCAAAGGTTGCAGAGGGCGCTAGATCAAATCCTCTGCTCTTCTATGGTGAGCAGTTACAATAAACATTATTCCAATCAATGTTCGTCCCCGATAAGATAAAATATAATTTTTATTATGACGTTTCTTGAAGTTCAAACATGTGTTTGTTTATTTTATATAACATAAACTATATTCAAAAATCACTTTGTTTTAGTTTATATAACAGAAAAGGTATTCAAACAAGATTTTTGTTTACTTCATAAAACAGTAAAAGTATTCAAAAAACCATTTTGTTTATTTCGTATAAAAATAAAGATTTTCAAATAAGATTCTGTTATTAAAATAAAAGATGATTAATAAAAAAAAAAAAAAATAAACACTTTGTTCAAGTACAACAGTAAAGGTAAACTTGAAATAAAGACACAATAAAAAATTGAACGTTTCAGCTTATACCTTCATCAGTTAAACAAAACAAAAAATTGTAATGAATTCAAATTAAAGACTATGTTTCATATCTTTAAAAAAAGGGGGGATCACAGACAAACACGCATACACACACAAATACACACACACACGCACGCACACAAAATAAGTTGGTTGTCTCATCAAATCTCCATTAGCCTTATCGCCGTGAAATACAAGCCCCTTCTATAAAATATAAAGCTTTATTATAAACATACTTTGAACGTCCCAATAAACAACCTACTACACTACAGATTTTCTCATCTGATTACATCACAAAGTAACGAGCTCTGGCGCTGGTAGCGTTTAATGTTAAGGTAAAAACAATTTGTTATTTCTTTCATTAAAGTAAGAGATAAAATCCAAGACAAAAAAAAAAGAAAAAGAATTTTGTTATAGAAAACAATAAGATAACTCTGGGTAAAATCTACGGGCGAGCCCCCCATGGTTGTGACAGAGAAAAAAGATGGATCCATATCACCGGAAGGACCACATATTTGTTATATACCGTTATAAAGTTGTTTTTTTTTAATAATCTGGCATAAGATTTGGTTCGTCAGGTGAACAATTCATAACAAAGAGCAGAAAACGAATAACTTTAAGAAAACAAAAAAGATACATTTGCATGATGATATTGACACTAATCAATTTAATAATACTAGAAAAATTGATATGAAAATACAAAAGAAAATATATAGGCATAGAAAACTTTATTAACTTACAGCACAACAAGTGAAAAGTATAATACTAGAAAGATATAAATCTAAATCCACCCAGGGAAAAATCCACTGAGTCTTGTAGGACTCCCTGTGAATCTGAAATGTCCAGTCACAGGTGGCCGTCGTATTTATGGTGAGGGGATTCACAACCCTCCAGATCAGAAAGTCCAGAAATTCAATCGTCGGAGAATATTTCTCTCTTTATGTACAGTAGTAAAGTTTAGACACTTGAGGAAACGAAAAAAAAAAACAAAGAGCCCTTAATTGTTGACTTCTAAGTCAAAAAAAAAAAAAAAGGGAAAAGGGAAGGGGGTAGGGGGGTTAAGGTAGAATGCCGCGGCTCGTGGTAGACAAAAACTAGTTCAACACACATGCTTTAAAAAAAAGTGATTAAAACATGAAATTATCATTACTTAATGTTTCTGTTTACAATAGCGTTTGTTCGTACTTGGTAAATATCGTTCTATTCTTATGTTATATTATTTTCACTTTTTTTTATTTTCTAAAGCCATCTGAAAGTTGCTTATAGTATCAGGATCAATAACGCAGCTAAAATAATGTTGGGCCTTTAACCACACTGTAGTACATTCGATAGTGGCCTGAGTGAAGAGGGCGTGTGGGTTGTATTCTGGTGAAGAGTGGGGGTTGTTGCTGGTGGAGAGTGTGGGTTGTCTGCTGGTGGAGAGTGTGGGTTGGTGCCTGTGGAGAGTGTGGGTTGTTGCCGGTGGAGAGTGTGGGTTGTTGCTGGTGGAGATGGTGTGGGTTGTTGCTGGTGGAGATGGTGTGAGTTGTTGCCGGTGGAGAGTGTGGGCTGTTGCTGATGGAGAGTGTGGGTTGCTGCTGGTGGAGAGTGTGGGTTGTTGCCGGTGGATAATGTGGGTTGTTGCCGGTGGAGAGTATGGGTTGTTGCCGGTGGAGAGTGTGGGTTGTTGCCGGTGGAGAGTGTGGGTTCGTGCTGGTGGAGAGGGTGGGTTGTTGCCGGTGGAGAGGGTGGATTGTTGCCGGAGATAATGTGGGTTGTTGCCGGTGGAGAGTATGGGTTGTTGCCGGTGGAGAGTGTGGGTTGTTGCTGGTGGAGAGTGTGGGTTCCTGCTGGTGGAGAGTGTGGGTTGTTGCCGGTGGAGAGTGTGGGTTGTTGCCGGTGGAGAGTGTGGGTTGTTGCCGGTGGAGAGTGTTGGTTGTTGCCGGTGGAGAGTGTGGGTTGTTGAAACCATAACACATTGACACTCCACAAAACCTAAACTAGCATTCGAAAATTCGAATTGAAACAATGGCCCCATAAGACTACCAGACTATGCATCAACTTAAACAGGTTTAGATCAAGATACAATTTATCAGCCAGTTATCTATTCTTGTCAGACATGGCAATGAGTGCACACCCAAATAATCTATGATGTTTTCAAATCAGTCTTGGATAAAACCAGAGGAAACAGTTGGCCTGCCCCGCTCTCTACTTCGCAAAAACGAATTTTCGTAAACGTTTCAGAAGGATAAACTAGTTTATTAATATCTGGGGGGTCACCATTGTTGTTAGTTCCGAATATGACGAGTTCATTGTGATAAAATATGGTTCCATTTAAAGTTTTGTAGTTTTTCCAGAGTTTACCCATCAATTTAAACTTTACAGTACCATCACAACTCTCTATGACCGTCCACAACTGTCCCCCGTTGTGCAAAATATATGTATTGGTGTTATCTCTAAAGCTAATCATAGATCTAGCATTATGGTGAAACTCTCCATGTGTTGTCCAAGTCTTGGTACTTACATCCAAACTATGAACGCATGTTTCATTTAAGGAACGTTCATTCTCTTGACAAAATAACAGAAGTTTTTTATTAAAGCTAACAGAATACATAATAGACCGCACATTTGGTGGTAATGACGTGAAGTCATCTGCGTCTTTGTTGTCACCTTTTGGGGAAATCCGGACAATTAAATTTCTATCGATGTCATGAGCATAGAAGCTATTTTCGTGAGGCCATAGTCGACCTATGCGCATCTCTTTTTGAATGGCTGTTAATCTATTTCCTTTAAATAAAAATAAGCTAGTTTCTCGTTCCATCCCTTGCCGACACAAATATATTTCATCATCCAAGACGGCAATACTTGGAGTGCCATGGTATATATAACTTGAATCGTCGAGCAGAAAATAGGTTTTAAATTCCGCTAAAGATATTGCTTTAATACCCGAGTTAATCATGTAAACAGCAAAATGTTGCTGTTTACTTTTTAGTATATGTGTAGCAGCTTTTGGCCAATGGTGACTTATAGCCTTATGGTACTGGACAGCACTGGAAACTATTTCTTTGGCTTCAACATTGTTCATTAATAACGGGTGCTCCTCAAGCGAATTAAGATATTCTAGACTTGTAAGACAGGTCCTCGCGGCCTTTAGCAACTCTACCAACATTTCCGTCCGACGGCTGTTGGGGCTGACGGTTTCATTTACTCTCGAGACCAGCCCAGACTCTGAAATAACCTCACGTCTGATAGCGCTACTTGCATCAACCTGGCTCTCAGTTGCTTGACCACTGCTCTTCACTACGATATCTTTTGGAAGCTCATTTGAAACTATCTCACAATATTCCCTGGATGCTGTAAGATCAGCTTGTCCAGTTTGAACATCACAGTCTACACTGCTGTCGCTCTCCTCTTTTAAACTTGTGTTTATCAAGAAAAGTGTTCCCTCTTCGTCGAAGGGGCACATAGAGTAGTTTTCGTAACAAGCTTCCTTAGAACATTCAACCCATTTCAATATAGAATCTACAACCAAATGTTCTGATCTCACTTTCAGGTTTTCGTTGTCTACGAGGAAAAGTAAATCACTGAATGGAAGTTCCAATAGTAATGGCGTCTCAATAATTCTCTCAAAATTACTCAACATAAATTCAAACGCACTGTTCAAAACTTTTTTAGAATCGAGTAACTTGGCATTTTTATAAATTGTTTCAAGATTTTTTAATGTCATCCATTTGACAATTTTCTTTTCACATCGCGTTATCAAAAAATCAATCTGTAACTGATTGGAAGCATGCCAAATTGCAACCACGTTTGATTTTGTCACGACGTCACTTCCTGTGTACAAGGACGTAAGGATGAGTTGAAAAGTGGCCAAGGAAACATCTTTCAGAACCGCCACTCTGTTGCTGGACTCCTTCATGCCAGATCTGAACAGGCCACCAAAGAATTTAGAGCATGCTCCGAGGATAAACCGATGGCATTTGATTTGATGGTGCTCAACCTCGACCGTGAAGTCAAAAAGTTCTTGCGCTTCCCAGAGTGACTCAATAGATTCGATGATGCCAAAACCAACATCCTTATGGATAACCATGATAGATCTCAAAATATAAAGCTGTTTTGTAGCTGAGAAAAAGAAAACGTTTATGTTTTTAAGCTGCTTCTAATGCGGCCTTTAAAAAATCATAATAAAAATAGTTTGAACGTTACAAATATTATATCAAGTGGCATGATGGCCCCTAGGTTAAAATTAATGTTTCCAAGCATGTCAAGCATTCGATATAAGGCAAGTAACTCTATCTCTCCCCCAGTCTGTATATTATACTTCTCTATTTCCTTGTCTCTCTCTAACTATATCATTATATATATATATATATATATATAAATATATCTACATTTGTATCTGTATATATTGATGTACTATCTATCTCACACCCCCATGACACTAAACAAGGGTCAGACAACATCTCACTCGCAGCAAACAGGCACTAACAATATTTCTATTGATATACAAATTATGTTTTTACTCACAACTTTGTTAAGATGATGACTTTGAATTAATGCGAATAGGAAAAAACCGTCTGCTTTATAATTTGAATTGAATCAGAAAATCTGCTTTATCACACCACGGCAGTGTCCTTAGGTTCTGATCTTCTTCCAAGCGAAGACTTGCCACACTTGAATGGGCCTTCGCAGATAATAAGATAACTTTGACCTGCGTTGTTACGATATGCCTATCAACCTATATCGATATGAAGCAGGACTTTGTGTCAAATAATGTGGTCTCGATACAGCTTTACATGTCAACGTAATTTAATCTATCATAATAAATAAAAAAATTCGATTACATTCTAAAAAAAATCGTTCTGTTACCTCGTCACAATTGTTTTTTAAGTGTCATACTTTCAAATATCATGGAATCGAATACATTGCTAGATGACTTGTTAAAATATTATTGGCACAATTTTGGGAATAATGATTACCACACTAACAATTATTTATTTTTTTTGGGGTGGGGGGGGGGGGGGTTTACACTACTAGTACGTAGCAATGTGTGGGGTCAAAAAAAAATGTATTAAGGAAATAAAGGGGGGGGGGGGGATGTGCTGACCAAACGTAGTAGCCCCACAGTGACCTGATTGTTCTGTGTTGTCGTGTTGTCTGACTTGACGTGATGAGTGGTTTTTTGGTGAATGTCAGAAGATTAAATGTGTGACTATTGGTTGGGTAACTGGATTGAGTGGTAATGTGATTTGGGGAGGAAAAGGAGGGGGGTATAAAAAGAATGTAGAATTGTGAACACAGTTTGTTGTTACACAGACCACAGCCTTAAGCTCATATCATATAATACCAGTGGTTCTCAACCTTCCTAATGCCGCGACCCTTTAATACAGTTCCTCATGCTTTTGTGCCCCCCCCCCGCCCAAACCATAAACTCATTTTCGTCGCTACGTCATAAATATGTGTTTTCCGACGATCTAAGCGACCCCCTGTGTAAGGGTCGTTTTGACCCCCCCCAGGGGTCACGACCAAAAGGTTGAGAACAATTGTAATATACTGTTACAACAACACACCTGGGCAAGTCAATTCTACCCTTTAATACAGTTCCTCATGCTTTTGTGCCCCCCCCCCCGCCCAAACCATAAACTCATTTTCGTCGCTACGTCATAAATATGTGTTTTCCGACGATCTAAGCGACCCCCTGTGAAAGGGTCGTTTTGACCCCCCCCAGGGGTCACGACCAAAAGGTTGAGAACAATTGTAATATACTGTTACAACAACACACCTGGGCAAGTCAATTCTTGTCATTTTATCATGTAAGAAACTGCTTAGTTTCATTATCATCCATACAGCTATCTAAAAATGATTGCAAGTGTTATAATGTTTTTATTGGTGTAGGGAATTGCGTAGGGTGAAATTGACGTCTCTTATCACACCAGTGGACCTCGATATGTGTTATTTATAGAGTTGCGATATTAAAGAAGAGTTATCCATGCAGTTGGGATATTGAAGAGGAGTGTTATCCACGATGATTGGTTACGAAAACGTTTGGCTTGCTGAATTTAAACCAGTATCAGCCTTGACCTGTATCTACTGCTTTCAGTCTTTATATCTCGATCGTTCTGACGACCATCCCAACTTGAAGGAAACTGATCTAAGAGAATTCGATGTCATTAAAAAAAAATTAATTTCTTTTTTGGACAGCATTCTTGTAACATTCGGGATTCTCGATGTGGATTTCTGTTGCTTGATAATCCTTGCACGAGCTGTCAAAATCATATCTAGAGATTAAGCCTTGAAAAAAAAATCAACTTCAAGTATCAAGAGATGAGAACATTAAGATTACACAAGATGATCAGACGACGGTGCCAAATGCCCCATAATACAACCGTTACCTACGCCGTCGCTCGCGCATGCGTGAATGCTACTTTCAAAATTTGATTGTCTCGAGTACATCCGTGACACCGGGAAAATGTCGTCAATGTTGACCCCAAAAAAAAAATAGACTCGGACACAGGGGAGCGGGTGAGCGGGGGGGGGGGGGGCAGGGCCTTTCGATTGTTTATAGACGAACCAAAAAACCGGTTTACTGCTGGGGCCGGTCGTCTGCCAGTCCATTTGCCCCAAAAGTTGTATCAACAAACTGACCCTCGGGGTGGGGTTGGGGGATGGGGTTGGACAACCAAGAGCTGACACCAGACGTATTTTCAAATTTTTTTTTTCTTCTTTTCTGTTCTTATCGTTATATACAATTTTAAATCCCAACTTATAGCAGGCGTTGCATTGTCAGATATGACTTAACGTTTTTAAAGTTTGAGTTTAAAATTGAAAATAAGTACAAGAAAAATAACGAAATGTGGAGACATTTGCATCATTCCTCAGTGTTAATAGAGTTTATATACAATAGTTGTATCCGTTATGACAAAAAACACGCCATTCTTAACGGCAAGTTCGAATTCAAGCCATTCGCGGCAATAATTACTGCGAATCTAGTCGAAATGGAAGTTTTTAATGGTTCCGACCAGAGATTGTTTCACAGGACTTGACTTTCTCGCGCCCGACCCATCAGAGGATGTGATTGTTGTACTTATAATGGTCAGAGTCAGAAAGAGATGGATCCAAAGGTTTGCTTTTTTTAAACGGATCTCGAAAGAGAAATAGGAAAGTTAATTCTATAATTGAGCTTTGCCCGGTGACAATCTTTCAGTTCCTAAATCACGAGTGTCACTGTCCCATAGCTGTCGACGTACTGACCAGATTGGTCCCTGGCTCCACACACAATAATAACTGTTCCATAACTCATGATGCACTTACCAAATCCTTCCTGGCCACAAACAACAATATTGTCACTGTCCCATAGCTGCCGACGTACTGACCAAATTGTTCCCTGGCCCCACACACAATAATAACTGTTCCATAACTCATGATGCACTTACCAAATCCTTCCTGGCCACAAACAACAATATTGCCACTGTTCCATAGCTGCCGACGTACTGACCAGATTGGTCCTGGCCCCACACACAATAATAACTGTTCCATAACTCATGATGCACTTACCAAATCCTTCCTGGCCACAAACAACAATATTGCCACTGTTCCATAGCTGCCTACGTACTGACCGAATCCTCCCTGACCACAACGACCAATATTGTCAGATCTCATGTCACATTCGCAAGTAAATAAAGTAAAAAAAATACATATATATAATCCAATCGTTGACAGGGGCGGATCGTCAGCCCCCAGACCTGGGGCGTCTCACTCTGGGGGGGATACGAGCAGACTGACTTGTCAATATCTGATCATTCCTGATGGAAGTTCCACCAGACATTTCCTCCCCTGTAACCCTCTCAAGGAAGGCTCACCTTTCATCCTGCCAAGACGATTATTTTGGTCTAAACCTGGCCTGTTGATGATCAAACTGAACCTTGTTAGGAACATTGAATGTGGTCAAGAAATCTTGAAAACTTGTTTGTAACTTCATTCAATGGTAAATTCACAGAAGAGATGCCATGTTGTTGTTTTTTTTTTTTCAATGGCCGTCATCTACATTGACAAGACCAGTTATTTCTGTCACTAAATCTAAGTAAGTGTATCCCTAACCCTAAACCTGACCCTTACGTCGTGGCATCCTATCCCAGTTTTAGACCATTCAATATATTTCTAGTTAAACTGAACTTTTCCTCTCAGATGAAGGCATTACTTCGGAAAAGTAGTTATCATTGTGTGGTAGATGAACAGTAATGTAAGACTTAATTTGTTCCTTATGTTATAGATCACTTGAGAGTGTCAGACAAAATATCTCCCCTGTTCTGCATTTCAAGGCGTAACCCCCCCCCCCTTTTTTTAACCGATTTCTCAAATATCTACTTAAATTTGACACCCAACCCCCCAAATGATGGCACGGTGCTACATAGAACTCTTTTATTATGAGAACCCTCGCTCCACCCCAGACGCCATTAGTTTTGTATACCCAGCTTTATCTCCCTGTGTGTGTGTTTTTCTTGTCTCGTTTTGATCGTGCACACTGTCAATAGGCTTTTGTTACAAGACAGAGCGCACCGTTCGGTGTGTGTTTGGGGTTTTTCCGATCAATGTTGTGAGGCAGACAGCTGGAGGATCGTATGGGAGAAATTTTTTTTCTTCTAAATAATCTTTTTCGAATTATTGTTATTAAGTTAAGTGATTTTTCGAGGTAATCTTGGACCCAACTCAGTTTGACGCTCGTTATCGTCACATGCATCCATGGATGGGTCACTCGCATGCATGGATTATCTCTCTATCCATTTAATTTACCTATTTTTTTAAAGTCATAAATCTCGTTTTTTCAATGGGTCATCTGCTTATCTCATTGGTCCATTAGTAAAGGTTAAATAAGGTCAAATCATGACATCATTTAGTACGTATCTTTGAACAAGAGATAACAGTTGTTTTTGTCTTTTTTAAAATACACATAATGAAACTAAGAATTAATAATATGCATGTATATTATTAAAATGTAAATGTTATGAAGAGCTTGTTTCCAACACTTTTTCCGTGCGTGAACTTTCTTTGACCCCGCATTAGACTTCTAGCAGACAGTAACGTTTGTTGTGGGCGTGGTTAAAAGTCTTTGATGCATCTTGTTTACTACCGACTTCCAATTAAACATGGTTAGTAGGTCTACTAGTATCTTGGCGAAGGTTCTCAATTGTATTAGAAAACTAAGGGCGTTTCTTGACGCGTCGGTAGACCCACATATATAAGGGATTGACAGGCACAGATTCAGACGGAGATTGATAGATATTTTTAACTTCACGAGACGTGTATTATGCTTTGTGTACTTATATGTGTTTATTTGCATTCTTCATTCATCATTATTAATTGACACATTGTACTAACTGTGTTAACTGTGTACCGGTACAAGATCTACCATACTGTAAGTTGATGCTTTGTAATGATATTTCTTTTGTTTTGTAATTGTATTATTACTAAATTAAATCTTATGCATTGCAATTGGCAACTGTTTTGGGTGTCGTAATTTTATGTATGGTATTTACCTATGGTATCGTCCTTAGTTAGGCACTGTTTGAACGAGCCATAACTTAAAACAAGAGATTAATTTCTCACAATAGAAGCCAGTGCCTAACAGTAAAGTAAAAATAAAAACACTTTTCAAAATGAAAGTAGGCCACGGTTGGGTTGTTTTAAGGGATACAAATTTAATCAGGACAACAAATGCCGTGAATCTTATCTAGCTATTAATTTCAAATTATGTCAGTTTCTATGGGTGCGAGAGGGAATGGTGAAGGTCAGTGAATTTTCACGTTGTCCAGCAACACGTCACGCTGGAGACGAGGTCAGATGGGTTTGAATTCACTTGTCCGTTGGGCTGTGAGAATCAATCGCTTCGGCCACCAAATTGGTCATCTTGCGGCCCCCCGATGTCCGGCTTCGCCTGCTCTCAGCCTCCCATAAAGGTGGTCTCCAGTCAGCCCTCGAGTCGTCCTCGATCACTCGTCCGTTATTGACCGCAGTTGAAAGGCGACGGGTTTAAGGAGGGGGGGGGAGTGGGGTACCCCCGATGGCCGCTCCATGGAAGGAGGTGGCCGTGATCAGGACAAAGTAGGCGGATTACTTCAGATTAGTTTTCGGTAGTGGGCCTCGTTCGTAGTGGGGGGTGGGGGCTGATGTCGGCTTTGGGTGGACAAGAGTTGCATTTAGAAATGTGTAAACGTTGTTACCCTGAAGCCAGGGAAAGAGCTAAGGGACCACGTGAACACTTCAGCTTTCAAAAAGGTGTATCCACGTTAGTTAACATACTTTTTTTATAAACAAGCTTATATAAATAAATAGATAATCTATAGTTCAATCAAGCTAAAACGTGAAAATATAAAGAGTAAACCACAATTTTTTGTCTCAACCTTATGTCCTTTTAAACGACTTGGCCTTGAATTCACGGTAATTCCAAGGTCGACACTTATCTATTATTGACTACCTTCCCCCACATCCTACCCCCCTCCCGGTCATCTTTGTATCCATGATCGACTACAGGACCTGGACGTCCACACTACGGCTTGATGAATAGCGTCGCCAACATTGATGAAATCATGACTGTCTGAGATGAAACATGCCCCCGATTGATTGCGCCTTTTACTACAAACTCTGGATTTGTATCAATCTCAGATCATTTATAGATTTTGTTATATATATATAAATATATATATATATATATATATTTATATATATATATATATATATATATTTATATGTATGTATTTATTTATATTAAGTTTAACTTTAATAAAGGAGTACACTCTTCAAATTGTAAAGATGTTATTTCAATAGTTTAATTTCTGTTATGTTTGCTTTTGGGGACGGTTTTCAGATTATTTTTTGGGTGTTAAAAACGAAAAGCGACATTGAGATATTCCATTTTGTGTTGAAGCTTGAGGTCAAAACGTACATTTATAAAATAATCATGTTTCTTTGACATCTATTTGTTGGTAAATTGTAACACTAAAGTATATTTGTGTCTTTGTGTGTGTATTTGTATGTGTGTTTGTGTGAAGGTTGTTAGGCTGATACATTTTCCTCCGCATCCGGAAATTTGATCGAAAGAAATTCCGTCGACTGAAAAAGTTGATCAACGGAAATTTGATCGAACGGAAATTTGATCGAATCTTTTTTTTTTTTCTTTTTATTTTCAGTTCACATGTTAACATTTTGATTTAAATTTCTTTTAGAGCGCACTATTTTGTTTTACTATATATTATAGTGCGTTAAAAAAGAAATTTGACGAAAATATTAACGTGTGAACTGAAAAAAGATTCGATCAAATTTTCGCTCGATAAAATTTCCGTCGACCAATTTTTCCGTCAACGAAATTTCTTTCGATCACATTTCCGTTAACCATCAACCCCCCCCCCCCTTTACAAGGTGCATTATCCATTTCGCTTGACGGTTACACGTTCGCCATGTCTTCCACGTGCATCATAAAAATCGTCTGTTGCCACATGGGATATGTGTTTGACTATAACACAAACTTAGAGGCTGACACATTGACAGAAACAGAGAAATACATGGTTTCATTTCACAAGAGCCGTACCTCAGTCATCATAGTTGTTAAGTAAACATATCTGACATTTGTAGCCTGTGCCCACTAGAATCCCCTGAGGGGGGGGGGGGCTGGGGGGGATGCATTATGCACCAAAGGTTAGCCGCACTGGATGACACAAACTCTAGTGATGGCGCTACATGTGTCCAGAGGTTCAATGCCTCTAGACACACTCTAGTGATGGCACCACATGTGCCCAGAGGTTCCAAGTCTCTAGACACACTCTCGCCCAAACACACAGGGGCGTAGGAAGTGGGAAGGTGGAGGGGTGGTCTACAGCGGATGGCAATTTTTTTCTTCTCATGGAGGGGCAGCATTTTCAACCAACTGTTGAGGTTTTCCTTTTTTTTTTCTTTTTTTTTTTTGTTGTGGAAAGTGGCGTCAAAAGACTTAGCTCGCCCGGGGGTGCCACTAACCGTAGCTACTCCATTGCCTACACAGCTGAAAATAACAAATTGATGGCACTATCTAGCGGGAGAACGGATACAAAATTCAATAGCGGATCTCACTTAATACCGGAAGTGGGGTCGGCATCTATTGAAAGGAGTCTCCTTTGGCATTACAATGACCCTTCAGATGTCCGGTTATTTTCGACCAGCTCATAAAGAAATTGAGTCACGCACTGGAGCGCCTCATCCCGGAGCATTAGAGGGTTCTATACTGGGCAGCGGCCAGAAGAGTGGACAATGATTTAACTCCCCGTATCAGAACGTCCCCCAAAGGCCAAGGCCGGTAACTCTTGGATGACTTATACTTTAGTTGATGCTAGAGTTATTTTGGGGCAGAAAATGAATCACTATTCTTGAGGATGTGAATTTAATCATTTCGATCAACTCAACCGTGAGGTGACCATTGCTCATTTATGTTCCTTAAAACAAACGCGATAAAAAGACGCTCATTATTCTTTGAACTTCCTGTCTAGTATCGTTACTAAACAAAATATGCATTCAATAAAGCGACGTATAAGAATCCCAATCAGTTCTGCCCCCCCCCCCCCCCAACCGGGTGGGCCGGATTCCCCACTTGAGACTGTATTAATATTCTAGTATTTAAATGTCCCACACTCTTTTACACCACATAATTAATTATATTTGTTACATCACCAGAAAAGTCACCGACATACGGGGTGGGGTGGGGGGTGCGGGGGGAGGGGTGGGGTTCAAGTATAATTAAACAGATTATTTCTTCATTGGATTTTATTGAAACGACATGTTTTATGATTGATGAATAATGTGGCGAATTTTACTTTTTCAACCGCAAAACCTGAGGCCATTTTGTACTGAGTAGTTCTAAAACTATTTCATAGCTGACTAATTATTAATATAAAAAAAAAAACAACAAATTTAAATTATATTTTGCGTCTATTATTAATGTTATTACCAATAGTTGCGTAAATGGGGGGGGGGGGCAGGGGGGCGGGGGAGCTGTGTTTTTTTATTTAAAAAACAACAAATTTAAATTATATTTTGCGTCTATTATTAATGTTATTACCAATAGTTGCGTAAATGGGGGGGGGGGGCAGGGGGGCAGGGGAGCTAGGTTTTTTTATTTTGAGACGGGTCATTTTCAAGGATAACATTTATCAAATCAATTTGCTTTCAATTAAAACACTGCACATCAAAACTCAACATTTTATTTTCGACAATCACCCGAGGGACCAATAATAAGCATTATTTATTTTGATTTTGAAGTGTCTTAGATGAATATTTGTACTCGCGTCCGGAAAAAATGGGGAAGCATTTTTATAATGATGAAGTTTAATGAAGAATATTAATCAAATTTTAAATTTCAAAACTCGCTTTTTTTTTTTTATGCTAACAAAATGTTAAATTTTTATCGAGGATCATACATTATTTTTGTTAAGCATGCTGGGAATAAACATTAACAATTGATGAATATTTACCAGTGTTTCTTCATTATTATCAAAAGGGTTAACTTTTTTTGTGTGTTCAGTCTTAGATAATTACTAGATCTAACTGAATTTGTATTATTACAAAATTTAAAAAAAAATAACTTAGATTAGTTTTGTTTTATTGATTGCACCACAAACATCCAATAAATCTTGAAGCTATAATATCACGAGCACACGATGTTATGCAATCAATTTTTAAAAAAAAATGTCTTAGAGGTAATCCACGTAGCGTAAGAACCACTGTTGACGGAAGCAGTCCTAAATAAATTCAACTCCAGCACGATCCTTAGATTAAATTACCAACCAGGTCTACGCAAATCAATGTATACAGCTCGAGATGGTGTGAGGAAAATGTGGGTAACTTGAGGCTGTAAATGTGTCATACAATATGGTAGGTAGAAATGTGTGGTACAGTATGTTTTGTAAAAATGTGCGGTACAGTATGTTTGGTAAGAATGTGTGGTACAGTATGTTTGGTAAAGATGTGTGGTGCAATATGTTTGGTAAAAATGTGTGGTACAACGTGTTTGGTATTAATGTGTGGTACAGTATGTTTGGTAAATATGTGTGGTGCAGTATGTTTTGTAAAAATGTGTGGTACAGTATGTTTGGTAAGAATGTGTGGTACAGTATGTTTGGTAAATATGTGTGGTGCAATATGTTTGGTAAAAATGTGTGGTACAACGTGTTTGGTAATAATATGTGGTGCGACATGCTCGGTAAAAATGCGTGGTATGTCATGTTCGGTAAAAAATGCGTGGTATGTCATGTTCGGTAAAAAATGCGTGGTATGACACGTTTGGTTAAAATGATCTTTCTTTCACGTTTTCGTTAATGTTAATGTTGTCTGGTCGACACTGGGCCTTGTTTTTTTATGGTGTGTCAGGTCGAGGATGCTGCGTCGAGTGGGAAATTAGTGGTTTTCACTTGCAGATATGAACTTTTATTAGTCTAGGCGGGTGGCGGGTAGAGGGTAGGGCTTTCGGTCGTGGAACTATTCATTCTATTTAGTTTCATTTTAAATAGCAACTTGTTGTTTTTTTTTAAAGTTCTAGCGAAAGTCTGAATAACCTCCGTTCAATTTTGATACACAATTTAATTATAAAGATTATTTATGATGGAAGGCTGGCGAAGTATCAGGTCATGGTGTGTTCCATAGTCCTGACATTTCATTTCTGTAATTAAGAAAACAAAATATCGCATTATTAACTAACGGAATGAACCGGTCCAATTATATTTTGTTCAATTTCACACTCAATACTACTTATTTAACTATCAAGTTCCCCCCCCCCCAACCTAGCCAATTATTAAACTACGCAATACCCCCTCACTCACCACCCATAAGATTGTAGACGCTCTCAACTGACACCACAGCCCCCCCCCCCAACCTAGCCAATTATTAAACTACGCAATACCCCCCTCCCTCACCACCCATAAGATTGTAGACGCTCTCAACTGACACCACAGCCCCCCCCCC
>CAXITT010000794.1:196935-216661 GCA_964033795.1 Lymnaea stagnalis
AAAAACAAAAAAAAACAAAAAAAAAAAAAAAAAAAAAAAAAAAAACAAAAACAAAAAACAACAAAAAAAAACAACAAAAAAAAAAAAAAACAAAAAACAACAAAAAAAAAAAAAAAAAAAAAAAAAAACAACAAAAAACAAGAACAAAAAACGACCAAAAAAAACAACAACAAACAAAAAAACAAAAAAAAACAACAAAAAATAACAACAAAAAACAAGAACAAAAACAACAACAAAAGAAAAAAAAAAACAAAAAAGAAGAACATAAAACATCAACAAAAAACAAACAAAAAAAACAACAACAAACAACAACAAAAAAAAACAACTACATCAAAAAAAACAACAACATCAAAAAAAACAACAACAAAAAACAACCTGATAATTAAAACACAGACATTTTCGAATTAAAAAAACAAATAATTTTTTTGTTTAAAAATAAAATAAAAATAAAACCGTGTCTCTAACTGACATGCTCATTTGCATCTGTGACTTATAAATAGCTCTGAAATAAAGCATGAAGTCAACACGTTTATGACTCAGTTATTAATGGGTGATCAAATCAGTTTTTGTAGCCACCTCACAAGACAGTTTATGACTTATTCACTTTTTTAAAAAATATTTGAAATTGGTAAAGCCAACATGATACAACTCAGGCCAAGATTTTCAAACAACAACACTTACACTACAGAAGCATTTAACGCAAACAAAGTATAATATCAGAACACTGTGCAATTGTTTTAGTCCTTTTATTTTTCTTCTGTTCCAATTCATCTTTTTAACAAGACAAAAAAATTGCCAACATTTGTTTGTTTACAAGGAAATGAAGTTGACAAGAAAAATTAAGTCAATAAATTATTTGGTGTGAGTTTCTTTTCAACAATCGTTTAAGATCAGGGTCATGCGGTCATGGCGAGACGGGGATGAGTGTGGAGTGGACAGAGCCACTTCTGACTTGTTTTGTCCTCAGCATTCAAGGTCCTTGCTTCTTTATTGCCTGACTTAAAAATTGATAGAAATGTTGCTGAAGATAAACATTGTATGTTTAACCCTTTAACCGTTGACATACATATCCAAACCTAGTCGACTGTTCCCAAGGGTATTTCCAGAATAATTTCAGAAGAAAAACCCTTCAAATAACTCGCAATTAGTTTTAGGATTCATCCACCTGACTTTTTACATCACTAACATGGTGTGGTGAACTATTTTGTTTGTGCACTTAACAGCCCTTAATAACAATCGACTACAAAATCAGTGCAGCTTTCTTCTCCCCCGCTTGGTTAGCGACCGATCTCAGCTTTGGTCCTGTACTCCTTGTGCTAACATCCATGATAAGAAGCCCGAACTGGCGTCACGTTTTAGGTTCTACGCGGGGTCGTCTGTTGAACGCACGATTTCATCGACTCGTAGAAAGATTTGCCTTGGGGGCAGGGGGAGGTCCATATGACCCTCCCTTCCACACAGTACATGAATCCAGGGGTGACTGGCTGGCCTGGCGGGTTGCCATGGATACCCGTGACCTGATTGATGCAGCTGGGCAAGACTCTGCGGCAGTCATCACAGGTTTTGAAGCGTTGGCTTGGACAAATGGAAGAATAGTCACCTGCAGAGGAAAGGAACGTGGTTGGTCAACAACACAATGAGGCTTTGAAAATCGTCATCTACGGCAAACAATCAAGTTACATAGGGGAAACTGGGAGAAGATTGGCTGATAGGTTTATTGAACATCTAAGGGATATTGAGCAATGTAAACCTTCCCCGGTCTCTTCTAATTTCAACCAAAAAGAACATAAAGGTGCTTTGGATGTAACCATTACGGCATTGATTTCATGCAGTAACACACCAGATAGGGTTAAAATGGAAAATAAATTTATTCAGCTGTTTGGCACCATATCTCCATATGGTATTAATCAAATAATATCCTACTGATGTTTCTCCGTTTCCCTATATTTCATCTATTTTCTTATTGCTGTTTGTTGATGTATCCCTGGATATTCTGGTCCATTATTATTGTGGACTTTATTTTTCACAGTGTCAATATTTATATTCTCTCGCTTCCTGTTTTCCCACTTCCGGAGAGACGAATGAATACTGCTTGAGTTTTCTACTGTGTTCTTTTCTTTGTTGTATTTTCATTTCTATTGTTGGCTGATGAAGGCTTTATGCCGAAACGTCCTTGTTTTTTGTCCTATTACCTTATTTCAAGCTTCCACATACCTCGTTTCACTATTTCATTCTTTTACTTCATAACTGTAGGGCATATGTGTTTTCAGATGGTCTTAGGTGACCCCTGGAATAGGGTCATGCGACTCCCCCCAAAGAAGGCGCGACCCACAGGTTGAGAACCGCTGCTATAGCGTCAAGCCATTTTTAGCAATTTAATATGCTTGTCAAAAATGACAAAAATCACAGACAAAATGAATTAAAAAACCCTGACATGCAAAGATTTTCTGAAAGCAAATTAGACAAGGAATCTTATGGTATGAAAAGAATTTGTTTTTATTTGATTTATGTTGAAATTGACCTTGACAGAAAGAGTAAAATATTACTACTCAAAATATTACTACTCAAATTCTGAATTCAACCCACCCTAAATACTCCACAAATTGTTCAAACTATCATAAAATCAGTTTTCTGATATACTAGAAGCAATATTCTTTCAGAAAATGACACTTTATAGTTACTAAAATGGAAAATTTTGATATTGATGAATTTTTTTCATTCACTACCTTTAAACTTCGGTCATACAAAATACAATGGAGACGGCACGCAATGAGTTCAAAAATTCCACTAACAATACCACTAAGCTTAGGGATAAAATTGTCAATGGCCGACTCTTATGTCGACGTGACAGCTTGAGCGAATACTGTCATTACTGGCACGTGGAATATCTCTGAAATCTTTGCTTTCATTTCATACATTTTAAAAATACCAATAAATAAATTCTGTGTTAATTTTGAAATCCAGAAAGGGGAGGGGGCCTCTCTGGCATAAGACATTGTGGCGGTAAAAAAATGTGAGAAGATTTCCCACCTGATTAATCACCAAAAAAATCCTGTTGAAAGCACGTAAACACACTGATAGTAATGGAAATAGAAAGTAATCTCATTTATGTAGAGTGATTTCCCCTTAAACAAAATAGATTAATTCAATTCTCATTTTTAATGACAATTTTGCTGGCGGCCAATTATATCATCCACAACACCACAGAAAGGGGTATAACGGCTGATCAAGTTCCGATTTGACAGTTAAGAACTGTTTAAGTTAGCTCATGTGTTGACACAAAACATTTTGAAAGAAAGATGATACATGACATCTGCATGAGACATGAGAAAGTGCTCACCCATGAAGATGATTATTATTGATCCATGTATTCTTACAAGCCTGATATTTTTTTAAACCAGCTTAACGACTTACAGAAATGCTTAGGTTGAAACTTGTTTCCACAGCCAACCGTGTTGAGGACCCCTATAAAATTATCACACTTCCTCTGATTGCTATCGAACAGCTTTGGATGCAGACATTCCTTAAGATGGGCAACTCCCTCCACACCTGGAATGGGTGGTGCCGAGCAGTTGTAGAACTTGGCACAGTGCGTACTGTGAGGGATGACGGCAGTAGGGTATCTCTGACAGAAGGAGACAGGATTTCTCTGAACCTCTCGGATAACTGAAATTGTATTGAAACAATAAAAATTAACTCAACAGTAAAATGATCATAAATTATGATTTTTTTTCTTTTTTTAAAATCCAACCATTGATATAAAATAAAATTTAATACAAAATATAATATTATTTTGCTTTTTAAAATCTGACCATTGATGTAAAATATAATCTCATTTTACTTTTTTTAAAAATCTGAATAACGATATAAAGTATAATTTTATTTTACTTTTTACAATCTAAACAATGATATAATATGAAGAAATTACAAATATTTATGCACATAGAATTGTGAATGTTGAAGAGGTAAATACATGAGTGTAATACTCGATGACGTTTATTTGAATGTCTACCTGTGTCTAGCTTCAGACCACAAGACCTTGCATCTGGGTCAAACACAGACTGGACACACTTGAGGATGGTAAGAGTTCTTCCCTCATCACATCGTATAAAGTCTGGTGTGAACAAACGGCCTGGATAAGGAGCAAACCCGTTAGGGTTCCCTGAAAAAATAAAAAATTACTTGTTTTTTTTCCACAGCCGCTGTTTTCAAAGAGCCCATTTTCTAAATATTTCATTTCCGATGGTTGGGACTAAATGCGTCCTTTGGGGGTTTTAATGGATGCGTTCAGATCCTTCCCGACACATAGCGACACTCCTCTCTCATTTTCATTAAAAAATAGCAATGAAATCTTGCATCCCTTGAGACTTCCAGGGATGGCATAATACTACATGATTTCAGTTTAAACACCGGAAGTTTTTATCTGGTTTCATTTTCAAGTTGTGTGTGCTCTAGTACGGAGTGTCTATATCTAGTATGTGTTCATCCGAGGTGCCAAAAATCAATCTTTTTGGTCATTGTTCATTAATTTTTTGCCATTAATTTTATATTATTATTAAACTTTATTCATTTTGTAATGCATTTTTCCTTAATTCGTTAACAATAATTAATATCGAGCAACTTAAAAAGATATTTTACAAATGTAAATCAATTGTAAAACAGTTACTTCCCTTTCTCGGGCATATAAATTAAGTACAGATATAGCATTGCCGTAAGGAATGAGATATACTGCAAATGAACATTTTAAAAAATCTGGATCTTCTTGAGATTTACGTTCCGGTGCTATAATTTTACATAACTTTGAATTTACCTATACATGATGGGTATCTCTTTTCACAGGGTATACAAGTGGTCTCAGGCTTGTCAGGGCAGGTGTCAGCCGTGTACAATTTACAGGTGCTGCCATTGTCAGGGCACTTCTTCAACTCATCGTAATCACCTTTGGGATGGGGAATGAGCATCATGAATGTGACACATCACAATGTAACAACTACTGAACTGACAATGATTGAACTAACACAAACAGCTCAAGCAAATCAAATAATGTTCATAAAAACATTACACAATTTTAAGATACATTTTTTATAAGGTTCTGTTTGATAAAATTTTTGTAAAATGTGCTTTAGAAAAGAAAATAATATTTTTTAAAAATTTAAAAAGAAAAAAAAATACCAAAAAAAACAACAAAATTATTAGTTCAATAATAGGATATATAGAAGTAAAAATAGATCATATTTAATACAGTGTGTTACTATGGAACTATGTGTCCAAAAAAAAAAAAAAAATTTTTAAAAAAAATAAAAAAAAAAAAAAAATACCAAAAAAAACAGCAAAATTATTAGTTCAATAATTGGTTTTATAGAAGTAAAAATAGATCATATTTAAGACAGTGTGTTACTATGGAACTGTGTGTCCACACCACATCAAATTAGCAAGAAGCCTATGTGGTCATCTTGTGCAGGAAAAAAGGCAAAGAAAGATTATCTAGAATCTCACATGGAGCTATGGTCACTTTTCTCCTGCCGCAGTTGACCTGCTTGAAGCTTTTACAGACGCCGTTGCTGAACAGCAGGGGGTAGAGGCACTCCTTGATGGTGTAGGTGGTGCTGCTTGTGTTCAGTGGGTTGTTTGTTTCACATTTGATATATTTATTGCAGAGTAATGGGTGGGATAACACTTGGCCTGGGCGTTCCTTGCAAACACTTTTTATTGAAGCTGGAAAGTAATAATTTTCATTTGTTTTTATGTACAGAGTTGCTTCTTTCTTTTTCAGACCTGATCCACAGTGCATTCAGTAGATATATTTTACATCAATCTTTAAAGCTTTAAAGTAGAGAAAGTGCAAATGAACATTTTTTTTTTCATTGCTTGAAAACTGCTCATAAATTTTTACTTATACATAATTTATTATCTATACTGATTACATTGGTTTTATATCTTTTTACTTGGAATTCTTATCCTCAACTTCACATGTTATAGTTTGCAATGGTGAAAAAAATATCTCATGTGTGAACTATGGCCTCAGCCTTCTATCCCAAATAGAGTGGTAATTTATGAAATAAACAAACTTAAGAGCCTTACCGTCATTTAAGACACCCGTGCAAGTGTTTTTAATGGTGTCAAAAAACTGACCCTCGGGACACAATGTTATATTGACCACACGGCCGCTCCTACAGATCACTATTGAGTGAGAGAAAATGCCCTGGTATGGTGACAGCCAATTGGAAATGTTTTGACATGATGGGTAAGTTTGTAGGCAATCTGTGCAGCCATCCGTTGATTTGTTGGAACAATACCTTTGATAGTCACCTGAAGATGCATAAAAAAAATCATTTTTTGTGTGTCTTTGCATCTCATATATATTGATATCTACATCTTGTATCAGTAAATTTAATGTAAAATCATCCATATAATTAATTTTCAAAGGCATTTTATTTAAAATAAATTTCTCTCTTAAAAATATAAAATTAATTCTTACACTAGTATATATAATAACATAATAAAATAAGACAAGTTAAGAAATTTTTAAAAAAAATGTTTTTTTAAAAATAGAATTGGTTATGGCTTGCCAAAGTAGAAAAAAGAAAAAAAAAACAGACAACGGAAATAGCTTACAGACTTGCTTCGGTTCATATCGTCCTTGACATGCGACCTCATTGAAAGGTAGGCAGTTGTTGGTTATGATATGGAACAATGTCCCTGGAGGGCACTCGTCCGTGTATGGACCCAGAGAACTCGTGGGGTTGGAGCAGTTATAAAACTGGGCGCAGTTGTGCTCCTTGTACATTATCATGCCGGGCCAAGCGTTGCACGTATTCTCTATGTTGCCTGGCAACAGAAAGAAATAATCAATCACTGGAATATAAGAAGTTTGATCAAGTGATTATTTTATTTTTTAAATGGTGCCAAAAAATTCTAAGGCTGTCATTAAAATACATTTTTTAAGCCAAAATATTTTGAGCTCAAATTTAAAAAAAAAAAACAGAAAAGAAGTATAACAATGTCAATTATTGAATATTTTTTTTTTTAACCTTTTTCAATAACATAAGAGGATATTAATTTGTTATAAAGACTCATCTCATACATTATAATTTATTTAGGAAGTGATTGAAACAAATATTTTTTAAAATAAATACAAATGTAGTTTTATTTGGAAATAAATCAAACAAAAATCTTCCCCAATGCATCAATGAATTGATGAAAGCTACAACAATTTCAAACAAATTTGGGTGATATTGATAATGAAAAAAGAGGCAAACCTTGCAGCACTGATGAATTGGTTGTGGTACTTGGTGGTGGTAAGGTTGTTGTTGTTGCACCATTTTGGACTTGAGAACCTGTGAAAGAAAATATTAAATAGCATGAAGCCCAGACAATGACTTGTTTTTTATGTAGATTTTAGTTATGCAAAAAATGTTTGGAGATACTGCAACTGCAACACTTATTCCTTTAGCTATCTGTTACATTTTTCAAGGACTTATAGGCAGTCTACATTTATTGAACACCAACTAATTTGCCACATTCAAGGAAGCTATGCTCATAGAAGCAACACTGCTGAATTAGATTTGCCGTTGTCAATTTCATTTAATGAAGTTCTTACACCTAACTCCTGAGCTGCATGCTTTCTAAATTCAATGTATGGAATCGAATTTACTAACATAAATCTATTTTTAAAAATGAAATTTAACATACAAAAATGACTCAGGAAAAAAATCCTATTTGGGTGAATATACATTGCTGTTCTTTATTTCATAAATGTATTTTATTTTAATGTCATGATTATGTCTCTTTTGATAAAATTTTTATGTACAGCGCGGTGAGCCCAGCCCCAGGCTGGGGTACCGCGCTATATAAGACCCCTTATTATTATTTTTATTATTTCATTTCCAGCATTGGTGCAACCAACTGATTGTTTTAAGAACAATATATTTTTCAAAGAGTCCATAAAAATTGTTAACATACGAGCTGTTTTTCTCATGATCGGATACATTCAGTAGTCTTCTTTACGTCAAAGATACTTAATATACATCATTTGTTTTAATATGATTTACTTTCACAAACAGGTCCAGTTCAGCACAACCAACCAAATGCAAAAGATATGAAATTATGAAAAAATGTGTTCATTTTACCTGGAATTACATGCTCATTACAGATCTTCGTTGTCCAGTTAAAAGACGTTTGGCAATACTTTACAATCAATCTGTCATTGATACATTGGTAGTACATGGAGGGCTCAAACCTGAATCCACCCACTGCCCCATTACGGCCAACACATGAAGGGTATGCAGAATTACAGTATGGACAGGGCAGGACTCGACAGAAAGTGAAGCTGTCACCTAAAACATGTGCAGAAAAAATATTTTAATACCTTAGCTACAATTTCAGACCTTTTAAATGTAAAGGAATCTGCTTGGAGATGATGAAATTATTTATTCAAGCTCCTATTTTATCTACCAGTTCCTTACTTTTCAAATGTAATTGTGGAATCATTTTCCTAAATTAAATTTTTTTTGGTAAAAAGTAAAGATTGTTCATGACTGACATTACAAATAGGAAGACCTGTTAGAACACAAACATTTACTGCAGCCTTACTTACAAGTTATTCCCTCCACATTTTTTTTCATCGTCAGTCAAAATTGTAATTGGCTAAAGTGTCAAATAATTATTATTGGCGAAGTACAAACTTTGTGTTTAATTTTTTTTTAAAAACCTCAAAATAATATTTTAAAAATGTAATTATAATTAATTAAACTTAAGAGCTAAATTAATAATGTTACACCAACAAAAATTTTTTTTAAGCACAGTCATTACTGTAGGATGGGACTCGTTAACCTTGGTCGACAACTCATCTAAGAGGAGGAAACTCTAAATTCAACCCCGGAGATGGCGTCCCCTACAGGCGGCAAACATCAAAACAATGAATCATTCCGACAACCACTGCGACGCCCCGGATGCCTATCACTGAGAGCGCAGTGAGCAAGCTAAAATAGCATGAATACTTAGCGCTATATAAGTATTCAATCAATCAATTACGTGTCATTGTCCAATGTATAGCGAACAATTTAAACAATATCCATACAATTTTTATTTACTTGTTGCTTGGTTTAACTGCTTTACTCACAAGGGTCCAGAAAAATGGGCCTCCCAGCACAGGTGACCTGATTATATGGCAGGCACAGATGTGATGTGACATCATACAGATCAGGATACGTGCACTCTGTGACCTGTGTAAGTGACATGGCACAGTCATAGTACTGGGCACAATTAGAAGGGTTTTGTACTCTGCCAGTGTGATAGTTTGTACAGAATTCAAGCAGTGATACTGTTTAAAAGAAATAGCATAAACGTAAAAATACCTGTTTACTCAATTGTAAACAAACTTGTCTAAAGAATATTAACATTTGCTTTATTAATTATTTTATTTAGAATATTTTCATTAAAATATCCCATTAGAATATTTTATTAAAATATATTTTAAAAATATTTTCATAAAAATATCTCATTAGACTATTAGACATTTTGACTGAAATATCTCATTTAAATTTGTACTTTCTCATTTATTTTTTAGACATTTAAAAAAATTTAAAAATTATATATTTCACCAAAACAAAACAAAATAAATATATTTAAAAATAAAAATAAAATACATTATATACATTCATAGCAAATACTTTGACTTAAAAAAAATAAATGATAAAAAAAATTCTTATTAAAATCTTTTTAAAACTATCTACTCAATTTGACAATCGGTACTCAATATGGGCTGAAATCATAATGTTTTTAATTTCAATTTAAGTTAGTACCAGACCTATATATACTCAGTATATTATAATGTCACTATTGCTGTCACTGGACACTGTCATATAATAACAAATAAACTGAATTAAATACTCACAAGGATAAATAACATCAGTACAAGTAAGAGTGCGAATGTCAAATATGGTTCCATTTGGACAGCTTCCTGCTCCCATGACTCGCTGGTCTTTACAAACAACATAATGAGCTGTCATTTCCTTGATAATATACGCATTATATTAAAAATTATTAATAAAATTAAAATAAATATTTAGCTCATGCTATTTCTACTTTTAAGCACTTAGTCAAATAATTTTTAACATTACATAATAGTTTTTAGCAGTTTAATAATTAAAGAGCAATAACTTCGTTATACTTGATTGATAGCTGGATAGTAATTGTCGGCCTTTCCAAAACAGGATGGCAAAACCAGCTCACATCTGGTACATGCTTTGCTTGTGCAACGGTTGCTGACATAATCACCTGCAGAAATAAAAAAAATTTTAAATCAAATAAAAAGCATAAAACAGATCTATATTAATATGGATAATAAAAATGGTTTTTTACAATTCTTTGAATTCAATTGTAAAAAAAGTAGAGAAAAAAAAAAAGAACGAGTTAATTATTGATAGGGCACAACAGAATACACAGTTAAAAAAAATTGTAACGCTTTACGGACCACTCACATGGGGAGAAAGGTTCCCTCCTTGCACCACATTTGACCAGCGTATGTGGCTTGCAAGTGACCGTCCCAGAATCCACGAGAAAAGGGTATTTGCACTCCACAGCCCTGGCGGGTACGTTCCCTTTAATCTAGAAACAAGCAACAAAGACAAGACTTAAATTGCATTTGTATAAAAGGAATACAAGATTTTAGGCATATATTTGATATTGTGTACTTACTTGGTTTTAATTTTTTTTTTAAAATTATATCGGCTTATTACTGTTTAAAAAAAAAAAATCTCCAAATAACTAATCACGATGAAACTATTTAATACTATTTAACAACAAAAGAACAATTCTGTTTCGTGATGAAAGCTTACAAGAATAAAATGAATTATTTATTCATGATGAAGACTGCGTTTGTGTGTGTGTGGGAGGGGGGTGATCTTAGCACCCGATCCTGTCACTTAAAGAATTAAAATATCTGCAGTTTTAAATGAGACTTGTCGTTGAGATTGACTTGCCAATGGTGTAGCCCGTGGCTTGTCTTGAAAGTGATTGACCTTCCCGTACTGTAACCGGTGGCTTGTCTTGAAGGTTTACCTTCTAATGGTTAAACCCGTGGCTTGTGTTGAAGTTTGACCTGCCAGTACTGTAGCCCTTGGCTTTTGTTGAAGGGGACTGATTTGCCAGTACTGTAGCCGGTGACTTGTCATCAAGACTGACCTGACAGCAGTGCAGTCCATGGCTTGTGTTGAAGGGGACTGACCTACCAGTAGTGTAGCCCGGGAGTGAAGACGCACCTTCGCGCTGTCAAATCCAGCCATTTTCCCCAGTGACATCGGGCTGGTGGAATATTCACTTCATCATTGCAGGTTGGCCTGATCAGGATAACGTGATGACCTCGACCCTATGCTTAGATCAATATTGGAATGTTCATGAGACCAGAGCGTGCGTATCTGCGTATTTTTTTTTTTCAGTCTACATTTTTTTTTTTTTTTTTTTAACCCGACTCAAATCAAAACACACCTCGTGAGGTTATTTTCGAGTATACCGTTTCCGAAGTCACAGACTTAGATGGATGGATGATGTGGAAAAAGATCTACAGCAGCTGGGAATCCAAACAAGGAAAAGAAACGTATCAGATAGATCTGAGTAGAAGGAAGTAGTGAGGCAGGCCAAAGCCCTACATGGGCTGTAGCGCCACAAGGATGATATAATACCGCTTTCGACTTAACACCAAAACCTTAATCGCCACATCAACAATCTCATTGACAGTAAAAGTTTGAGTTTCGATGCTGTCATTGGTAAAGCGACTCCTTAAAGCAGTTTAGTGATGGGTGCGACTGCAAGACAACGGCATTTTTATTTACCATGGTAACGTTTGGCTGTGCACAGCTGTAGAAAAGGGAACATTCGCTAGGATGCAGCAGGCGTCCATCCGGGTTGTTGGCGCAGTAGATGTCCAGAGTTTCTAGGCGGGTAGATAATAGGGAATTTTGTTTTTAAATTCAATACGTTGTTCAAAAAAAAAAAAACACACAAAAAAACCTTGCAATTAAGTCATTCTTCTAACAAAAACAAAATCATTTTTAGTTGACTTTTTCTTTTTATTTCGAGAAAGTATTTAGTAGTGAGTTTAGTGTTTAGATGAAGGTTTTCATCTTATTAGTGTTCATCAAAAGTTTTCAGTTTTTGAGTTCCTTCAAAGAAAAGGATGACGTTTTGAAAGCACCTCCCCCCACCCCAGTCATATGCCACTATTTTAACAAATTAATAAAGGGAGAGAGCCTGCAATCAGGTTAGCAAAAAGAAAAAAAAATGGAAATGAGTGAAACAAAGTATGGAAAACTTAAAACAAAAGAACGTAACAAAACAACGGCCGTTTCGGCAGGAAGCCTTCGTTAGCAAACAAACAACAGTAAAAACAGAATTAAATATATAAATAAAACTGATCTGAAATGTAGTATTTGAGAGGGCAGCAAGGGTAACGTGCCCGCTCATATACAACATTTCAGCTGATTTTTTTTTTTAAATTCTGTTTTTACTTTTTTTCCGCTAATGAAGGCATTTTGCTGAAACGTTTGTTGTTTTGATGCGAGCTGTTGTTTTTTTTCCAGTTTTCCCCATACTTTGTTTCATTGATTTCCTTATTTTAACAAGGAATTTAAAAAAAAAATATATATTGATTGCGTTGAAAAACATTAAAAAAATAATTGTATTGCTACCAATTTGAAATGTTTGTTCACCAAACGCAAAACTACAGTTAAACTTAAAAAAAAAATTATCAAAGAAATGCTCACGGGGGCTAATGTCCATCAAACAGGTCCGCATCTGAGGGTCAAACAGTGAGCCGTCTGCACACGTTCTTATGTCGATGGTCCTTTCACGTTGGCAGACCAGGTAAAACGCTGTGAGAACCCTCCCAGGGTACGCGTTGGAGCCATCTCGCAGTCCCAAGCACGACGCCACGCACGGTATGCAGCCCGCGTCTACACAGTGACCAACAACATAATCGCCTTTGTTCAGAGAAACCAATTAACACATTTTAAAAAAAAGAAATGGGGGCGAAATTCTTAGTAATAATAATAAAGATTATTTGAAAATCACGCTTCATCCCCAAAGGCTCGAAGCGCGGTGCATACCACATTGAAGTACAAAATTCAACATTACAAAAACTACATTCGAGAATACCCATTCTAAGTCTTTCATACCTTGCAACCATAAACAACACAGGCCAATATACATCTACAAGATAATAGCTAGATAGGCAACCTCATCCCAATGTCCAATGACATTAATGGGGGGGGGGGGGAGAAAAGTGGAGAAAATATGTTTACATATGACTTTAAAAAGGAATATAACTGGAAAAAATATGCTTACATATGACGTTAATAGGAAAGGCAGAGTATCATGCAAACTAAATGTCACGTTGAATGTCTCGTTAACATGCCACGACCTGAGCTCTTTGCTAATTTATTGGTCTGCACTCACACGGTTGAATGGGTTCACGTCTGCGACCACATCTGACGTCATGGAAGCTTGCACACGAGGAAGTGTCCGTGTCAAACAGCCTGGGGTAGGCGCACTCTGATTGGTAAGGCTGGAAGTGATACACATAAACCCATCTATATACACATATCTCTATTGATATATACATGTATTTGCGACACATTCCAAACAAGCATAGCCTTTTTTTTTGGTGGGGGGGGGGGGGTTTGTTTTCGACCAGACCGGCAGGGACTTTAGGAAACAAGCTCAACTTAAACACATTGGTTGATTGGCAAAAAAATTTTTTAATTTTTAAAAAAAAAAAAAAAAACTTTAAAAGAAATAGGGTTTGTCATCTAAAGGCGGAAATATGTTTATAGAACATCCGTGCACACATTTTGGCAAAATCTCATTTAGATATTAATGAAAACATCCTGGTGTTCCGTTTGGTCAAATCTCTCTGTTCTGTGCTTCTAGGTTATTGTGAGCCTTAACCAAGAGGCACCCAACAATGCACCTTAACCAATTGTTACTGCTATATATAGATGCGGAAATACGTCGTTAGAGGCTATTTTTTACGAAAAAAAACTTTGCCTAAAAATAGTAACATTACGTAATGCGATGTGACGTTTTCCGCTCTTAGAATTGACAAGCCCTACAGAGATGAACCACTGACTCAAAGAATGACCTATGATGTCACAGAAAGTACCCACATTGAAGAATGGCGTGCTGTTCCGGCTTTTGGTCAAACATCATGATACAATTTATTTACATGGAAAAACCCCAGTATAACAATAATATATATATATATATAGCAGTACAATTTGTGTGTTTGTAAAAAATAAAACAACTATAGTCGTAAACAGGGTTCGGCTACTTCGCTGACTCACATAAACGTATAAGTACCGAACAGCTGTTTAGCGGTTGGCCAAACGGAATGCCCGGATATTATATTATTAATAGATTTCCATCACTCAGAGACAAACCCTATTCACTGTAAGTTATTTAAGGGAACGCCGTTTTGAAAGTTTAAATAATGTCTGCTTCTTCCTGATATCAGGAGCGGGAAAAAAAAAACAACAACAATCAGATGTCTTAGTAGCTTTTTAGCAATTTAGCGTGAAAAGCTTTCGCCATTAAAACGTGATCTGCAACAAAACAGTCCGCCTGAGCGTTATGGAGTTGGTAAGCTTGGAATGAACAACTAAAGTAACAAAGACATTCAAGGCTTACCTTCAGCGACGGATGCCAGCGATCCTGTGAGCAGTCATAGAACAGCGAACACTTGGTGGGGTCAGGAAAGGTCGCGTTTGGATTCTTGACGCAAAAGCTGTGCACGGAGTCTGATAATCCGTGAGAGAAAAAAAAAAAAACAGGATACAAAAGTGGATACAGTATTTCAGTTTACCGTCTCAACAAACTAAGACATCTCAAACATTGTAACAAGTAAAAATGAGATTCCTAAATAGGGTCAGTGCTGTAAGATGGCTGGATGAGAGTGTAAAGTTATAACAAAACAAAATAATAAAGAAACAAATAGTTTTGAAGAATATATAGACTTTTTTTATCATAAGACTGACGAATTCAATAGGTACTTTACGAGGCACGCTACTTCATTTAAAGACAAACTTAATTAAAAGACACTCGGTGTATATGGTGAACATGTTGCTATGGGGGAAAAAGTAGGACTATTTTTAAATCATTTATAATAACTTCGCTTTCAGTGTTTAGGGAAAAAAATCTTCGAACGGCTTATTAAACCACTTCCCGTCAACCGATCGAGCTGAAACTTGGCACATAGTCTCGTTGCCGATGACAACTCATTTTTTTTTTTCGAATTTGCAGCCCCAACCGTTACAAATTAGTTGTTCCTGTTTTTTCAATAGGTAGATGCAGGAAATACGATCCAACTGATTTCACGAAATAAAATTCACGATAACTGTGCTAAATGAGATTCATTAAAACAAATATCGTATTATTTTCTTTTTGTTTTTCTAAAATATTTGATGAAATAAATCTGAAGTCTAAAAGCGGGAGGTTCATTAGAATATTATTATCAAATATTAAAAATTGCATAGGAATAATTTTTAAAAAAAAATTTTTTTTTTTTTAGTGGTTGCTTAAGTTTCTGTTTGGTTGAATGCATACCCTCGTGTATAGCATCGGTGCACTCCCTTTTCTGAGGATCAAAAACATGGCCGTCCTCCTCACAGGTTTTCTTCTCCGCGACCGTCCCATTTTTGCAGATGTAATATTTTTCTGAGGACGTCAGCATAAGAGGATTTTATCATGATATTTATCACACATTGTAGCGCGTTCCTGTACCGGCAGGTCTTTCGGCCACTCCCAGTTCCCGTATCATTAATCAACGTCTCTATATTTTTTTAAAATTTCTTAATACACGAGTCACGGAATATCACACTGAAACCACTGGCTAATTATGTGCAATAATAGCCTTTGTTTAATTGTGTGCATTAAAAAATATATATATAACTTAGTTTAAACGTTTCATTTGTATACTATTTAAAAACCAATTTACAAACATCAGCAAGAAAGCAAACCATTAGTTAACCCATGGTAGTCTCAACCTCTGTGTTAACCCATGGTAGTCTCAACCTCTGTGTTAACCCATGGTAGTCTCAACCTCTGTGTTAACCCATGGTAGTCTCAACCTCTGTGTTAACCCATGGTAGTCCCAACCTCTGTGTTAACCCATGGTAGTCTCAACCTCTGTGTTAACCCATGGTAGTCTCAACCTCTGTGTTAACCCATGGTAGTCTCAACCTCTGTGTTAACCCATGATAGTAAAAAAAACTTTGTGTTAACCCATGCTTTATTCATAGACCTAGCCTAATAGTATCAACATGACGAGTAATGAACTAATCGACTGACCTACCAGAGAAGGGTAACACCGGGTCGTAATGGGGCCCATCCTCCAAACCCGTGCAGTTTTTGTCTTTGCATCCGAGCCTGTACTCGCCTGGAAACGAAAGCAACACCGCAAAAAAAAAATACACACCATTAAAAGAGTTGTAGTTACTTCCACCCCCGCTTGCTTACCTAATTATTTTTGGGACACTAAATATGTATATATCGTTTTTTTTTGTTTCGGCCAACCATCATTTAAAGCAAACTCATCAGAACTAAAGAAATCCAAGTGGCAGTGGTAATAAAGTGATCGTCATTCATCATATACAACAGGTCAACGTTAAAGATGGACCTATTGGTATTGAAGTGGTCTTACAATTTGTACCCACGACATCATTTACGGCAGTCATTCCTGAGCGCCGCGGTTCTCAACCTGTGGGTCGCGGCCCCTTTTTGGGGGGTCAAACTAACCTTACAGGAGTCGCCTAAGACCACCGGAAAACACATTTTTATGAAGTGGCAACGAAAATAATTTTATGGCTCCCCAACCATATGGTCACCACAATATGAGGAACTGTACTAAAGGATCGTGGCATTAGGAAGATTGAGAGCCACTGCCTTGGCGAGTTTTATTATGACACACACAATGTTTTGTTTGTTTGTATCTTAAACCGTGATCTCTCTTACACAAAAACGAAAGCGTCCTTGGCGAGAACAAAACAACAACAACAACAAAATTTGTTTTGGAACATAAGAAACTCTTATATGGATTTGCGTATTCATGAACTCACATTTCCCATTTGGCTCTGGCCGCGTCCCACAGAACTGGGTGTCCCCTTCCCGCCGTTTGGTGCAGGTGTACGTCTTCTCATCAAACAGGAGCGGGTCCGGGCACTCGCTCTCCCAGGGGGCCAGCGTGTGGCGGTGGGTCGGCTGGCTGCAGTCGTAGTAGAGGGCGCAGGAGGCAGGGTGCGGGAACTTGAGCTGGGGCTTGGATGGGCAGATGTTCATGGCGGCATCTGGGGGGGATTTAGCGAGACAACTTCTTTAGACATTTTATCGAACATGTGCAACATTTGTTCCGTGGCAGTGTGTAGTAGCAAGATATAGAAATGTATATGGCAGTGAGTACTAGCAATGCATAGATATGTACATGGCAGTGTTTACTAGCAAGGCATATAAATGTATATGACAGTGTGTACTAGCAAGGCATAGAAATGTATATGGCAGTGAGTACAATCAAGACATAGAAATGTATATGGCAGTGTGTACTGGAAAGGCATACAAATGTATATGGCAGTGTGTCCTAGCAATGCATAGAAATGTATATGGCAGTGTGTCCCAGCAAGGCATAGAAATTAATATGGCATTGTGTCCTAGCAAGGCATAGAAATGTATATGGCAGTGTGTCCTAGCAAGACATAGAAATGTATATGGCAGTGTGTCCTAGCAAGGCATAGAAATGTATATGGCAGTGTGTCCTAGCAAGGCATAGAAATGTATATGGCAGTGTGTCCTAGCAAGACATAGAAATGTATTTGTCAGTGTGTCCTAGCAGGGCATAGAATTGCACAATAATTTTACACTAGACTAGACACATATTGAGAAATATGGACACACTAGACAAACGTAAGCACATCAGCGCATGTTAACACACCAACACACTTTAATCGTTTTAATAATTAAAAATCATTGGCATATACCCATTTTCGCTCTTTTGCACATTTGTCGGCGCAGGATGTTTGGAACATTTTCTTGGCTACCAAAAACAAGTAACGTTCTGTGTCATTGAGATTCTCATGATGGACTGCAAGGGTTCATTAGTGAGATAGATGACTCCTGTGTGATGTTTTGTTAATCTTTATCACAGAAAAAAGCTGCTCACACTTGTATTGCTAACCAACATGATCGAGGTTCGAGCCGCATGCAGTTAGCTAGCGCATCCATTCAGGAACGAAACGAGTGAACTGTACAGGCTCAACAGTGTCGTACTTTCCCTTTAGTGTCCCATTACACTGCAGCTCTATTAGCTCTATCTGCAATTTTACCGGTGCAATTTCCACGTCTAAGACAAATGAGGTACGAAACAGCTCGAAATCACATCTCTGTGCTTCAAAGTCACTCAAGCGTAGTGCGAACTGAGCTGGAAGTCCGGTACGTTTTTCCAGCAATTGTACGCCGGTCAAAACCTCGCTGGACCAGATATAACTGTACGGCGTGCCCGATGTGGCCCGCGTGCCTTGAGTTTGACACATGTGCAATACAGGAACCACTTAACGAGCCCATTGTAGATACGGTGGACGAAATATCACTGTAATACTGCTACTACTGAGTACTGCTGAAGCGATATCTAGCGAGTTCATTTTGCGAGAAGAAATGGCAAAATTATGACGATAATTCCTTTACAGCATTGGATATAAAATATGATCTTTTTGGAATGTCAGATGGAGCTGAAACTATCCATCGCACTGGCCTTTGCGGAGAAAAAAATAATACACTAATGGGAATAAGACAAGGATATAAGTACTAAAAACGAACTTCTGTTAATCCTGGCTTATGTGATGATGTGAGTTATCGTTGGTGGATGTGTACGTGTTACACTGGACAGTTTTAAAACGCGTGCGTTGTCTTACATCAAAAAACCTGTCAAACATGCAAATTAGGCGGGAATTTCCGTGTCATATCTGTCTACGCCTGCTGACGGCATGAGTAAACCTCCTCTTTTCTTTCAAACGCTGACTACTTCCCCTTATCATCTTTTTTGTTTTTTTTTGTGTGTTTGATGATCTCCCCTTTCTTTGTCAGCAGGTAACGACCGTGTCTCTAATAAAAAATGTTTCTTTCAAAGAAGACGTGACGGCAATAGAGAAACAATTGGGAGACGCTTGAACGTTAGGCAATACAGACACAATGGACAGACGCGTGGAATTGAGGCAATGCAGACACAATGGGGAGACGCGTAGAAGTGAGGCGATAGAGACACAATGGGGAGATGCGTGGAAGTGAGGCAATGCAGACACAATGGGAGACGCGTAGAAGTGAGGCAATAGAGACACAATGGGGAGGCGAGTGGAAGTGAGTCAAAACAGACACATTTGGGAGACGCATGCGAGTGAGGCAATGCATACACAATGGGGAGGCGAGGGGAAGTGAGGCAATGCAGACACAATGGGGAGACGAGTGGAAGTGAGGCAATACAGACACAATGGGGAGACGAGTGGAAGTGAGGCAATGCAGACACAATGGGGAGGCGAGTTGAAGTGAGGCAATGCAGACACAATGGGGAGGCGAGTGGAAGTGAGGCAATGCAGACACAATGGGGAGACGAGTGGAAGTGAGGCAATGCGGACACACTGGGGAGGCGAGTTGAAGTGAGGCGAGACAGACACGATGGGGGGGCGAGTGGAAG
>CAXITT010000794.1:217027-233976 GCA_964033795.1 Lymnaea stagnalis
GGGGTGAGATGTGGGGTAGATGGGTGGGGTGAGATGTGGGGATGTGGGGTGAGATGTGGGGTGAGATGTGGGGTGAGATGTGGGGTGAGATGTGGGGTGAGATGTGGGTCGAGATGTGGGGTGAGATGTGGGGTAGATGGGTGGGGTGAGATAAGGGGATGTGGGGTGAGATGTGGTATGAGATGTGGGTTGAGATGTGGGGTACGGAAGTAATGGTAGATGAATGGCGGATGGGTGGGGCTCAGAGGACGACCGAATTATTGACATGTGATCCTTTTCATCGTATTTTCGGCTTCGGCGACACAGAAAAGTTAACTTTCGGTCAGTTGTCGAATTCGACCAAAATGACACAGGCTTTCGGTCGCCTACCAGATGTCAGACTTTCACGCTTTCGGCCGTCAATCCGATATTCATTATTGCTCGACTTCTTGCTGTCATGGTATGACATATGAATAACAATTATTAGAGAATTATTCTCAACAAAAACTGCTTGCAGCTGCATAATGACCTACTTGTCCCACTTTTCCAAAAAAAAAATAAAAATTATGCTTAGGCAAAGATAAGTAGTTTTGTGGGCAAAAATTAAAGAAATGGTATGAGTTTTATAATTATTTTGTTCTTTTTTAAATGGTTAAATGTAATGTGAGATGTGTGGTACATGGGTGGAGTGAGATGTGTGGTACATGGGTGGAGTGAGATGTGTGGTAGAAGGGCGGAGTGAGATGTGTGGTAGTGGGGGGGGAAGGAGTAGTGTGGTAGATGGGTCGAGTGAGATGTGTGGTAGATGTGTGGTAGAGGGCTGGGGTGAGATGTGTGATAACTGTTCGTCCGTAGAGGATCGACGAGAACCATCGAGTTGTCCAGTGACTGATGACTTGCGACCGAATTTGTTTAAAGTGAGGAAGAGTTGCGCGGCGTCAACCTCACTCTCTCTTATCCGGGCCCACCATATCCCTTGGCAAGACTCTACGCCAAGCCGACCAGTAATTGTCATTGCATGCGCCTTACGGGACTCCAACACCGGGTTTGAATTCAGAGTTTCCTACTCTTAGGTCATTTGCCGACCAAGGTTAACGAGTCTCATCCGGGGTGATGTTTTTGCTTGACTGGCCTTTGGCTGGAATTCAGATCCAGGCCACCAACTTGAGGTTTGCTCAAATTAGACCATTCGGCCACCCAGTCACCCGAGATGTGGGGTAGGTTGGTGGTGTTAGATGTGTGGTAGGTGGCTGGGTTGAGATCATGTGAAAGTACAAAAAATTATTCTGTTTATGTATTCATAGACAGTGTTCAATATCGTGTTGTTAAGCTCAGGTAACTTCTTCACTTTTTTAACGTTTAATATTGCCTCCCACAATCCCACCCCCACCCCTTAATTTATTTCCCTGTATTATTGACTTCGTTGAGCCTTTTTCTCCATTTAAAAACAGCAATTATTATTATAGTTTTTATTGTGTTTTTTTTTTTGTTAACTGTGTCAGATACTCTTTGTTTCATCTCGGAAACATAGTCGGGATAGATGCCCACGTATTCATTGGGTGAATACATGGATACACGAGCCACAGGCTTAAATGCAAAATATGGGATACACCTGGAAGCAACTGGAAACTAAAGCGTGGGCTGGAAATGAATGGAAAAAGTCTTGTGGACGGCCTATGCCCCAGACGGGGTAAAAGGCATAAGAAGAAAGAAGAATGTATGCCCAGAAAAGTTCTGAGCGTCCTTGTGTTGTAGAGTGTATATCAACAAACCTGACCTTTCCCCCCATGACACTCACCTCTTGGCGACGGGCACTTTGTATACTGTACGACACAGAACCTCTGCTCCGGGTCGTAGAACCGCCCACCGCTACATTCCAGCCACACAGCTCTGTACACTCCCATCTCCAATCTCATACACTGCGGAAATATGATTATGCGATCACGTAGCATTAAGAGATCATCGGGAGCAACGACGGCTTTCGTCATATAACATAAGAGATAAATTCAAATCATCGTAAAATAAAAATCTCAACAGATTAGGGCTGAAACTCATATAATTATAAAAGACTCATACAAAACGATATACATAAGGTTATCATAGATCACTGGCAAGGAAATAGTTTCATGTCAATTGTATGTTTGACAATTGTATGTTTGACAAATTGAACAATTCCAAGTGATGTTATTCTATTTAGAAGAAATTCTTTAATCTATAAATGGCTTTATATATTTAGGATTTGGAAATATATAGTAATTCAGCAACAAAAAGAAAGAAATTTACATTAATAAAAAAATAAAAATAAAAAAAGATTGCATTAGTACGGCGTGTCAAGAAAAAAGAACACTTACAAATTTGAACAGTTTCGTTTAAACGGCAATTTTGATCAAAAACTTACCTGAATGTAACCTTTGCAGTCCCACATGACAGGCACCGACTGATTACTCGTCACACACATGCTGTCGTAGGCCGGGTACTCCCCGGTCCTGAGAGACGTCGCCGACTGGATGAAAATCAGAAATGCGATGACCACCGACCAGCCTATCCTGTGGACGATTTTTCTGTGTGTCGGGAATGAGAACGTGCTGGCCAGGCGATGCCGGTGGACCAGGCGCATTAGCATGGACAGCGTTGAAAATAATGTAAGCCAGTCGCGTTGAAAGGTATCCTTGCCAGCGAACCAACCGCAAAGCGAGGAATCTTCCGTCTCAGAACTCATGTTGATCACAGATCTGTTTGTTATAACGCCGACAGGTCGTGAGCTGGCCGATGTCGTTGAGCTAAACCATTCTTTGGCCCAATGAGTCTTTGACTCTAGCGATAGTTTAGATGTGTTGTTGGACTCTAGTTGAGAAGCAGATGAGCCCGAAAGCCGGGGCCTCTTTTCTGCATCACACTGCACGTCCGTTGCATTTTCGGGTGTTCTTTTTAGACACTTTATAGGTTTTAAATCACAGGTTTTTCTGAGACGATTTTCGCTCGCCATTTGCGAGCCCTTTCTTCCCGACAGACCAATAGTCGAATCAGACGTATCCAAAGATTGTAAGAAGGAACAAATTTTAATCCAGCCCCTGTTTCTCGTTACCTGGTTCACGATTGTTCCCGTGGTGTCCATGTCGACATGTGACTGGCGAACAAGTTGTCTCCCCCAAGGCGTTGTGTAAATTCTGACATCACCTGTAAAAAAAACAAAACAAAAAAAAAAGACTAAAATTAAATTCAACTGTTTTTTTGGGAGGCTGTCATCAAGACCTGCATGAATAAATTAACATGTTTAATGAAACAAGAAAGCAGTTAAAGAAATCAAGGGGAGACACAAAAAGGGCTTTTCAAACATGACCGGGTTGCATGTTTCTTCTTGAATACAAAGATGCCTCATGTAAGTGTAAGGTAAATATTAATGGGTCGTTCTCCGGCAGTGATATTAAACATCTAAATAGAAGTTAAGATTTTCTCTTTCTCATCTACATTATAATTTTTTTTTAAAGAAAATATGATGCACACATAGCTGTTTACTTGCACACCATCTATTGCACAGTATCTATTGCACACCATCTATTGCACACCATCTATTGTACAAGATCTATTGCACACCATCTATTGCACAGTATCTATTGCACACCATCTATTGCACACCATCTATTGCACTCCAGCTATTGCACACCATCTATTGCACACCATCTATTGCACACCATCTATTGCACACCAGCTATTGCACACCATCTATTGCACACAATGTATTGCACACAGCCTATTAAAGTTATTACTGTTTGTAAGATCGTGATGTAAGTGTAAGTGTCCATTACGATCATTGTATTCGATACAGATCTGCTTTCACTTTCAGAACAAAGCCAAGTTTTCCAAGAGCACGAGAAACATGTGAATATTTATTTCATGACAACTGGATGTGTTCTTTAAAACCAGCAGGAATCTCCAATCGTTACACAAGGGGCCGTCCTTTAAAGTACGTCACGCGCTGGAGGTGGGGTGGGGGGTCAAAGAGAGTGTGACACTTTTCGGGACATGAGGAAGGGGAGAAAGATAACGATCGCGTGTGACATCAGACATAAAAAAAAAAATATATTTTTTATTAAACTTACATATCAAACTTGACTTAAGACAATGATATTGAACTCTCTGTTCTGATGGATGAATGCTCACAGAAGATGTCACTTTTCTTTTTATAAATTTTAATGTAATAGTTAAACAATTTTTAGTTGTGAAGTGTGATGAAGTTTTAGTGTGTGTGTGTGTTATTGTTTTGATTGAGAAGTGGGGGTGGGTGATTTGTGATAAATTTTGACGGGGGGGGGGGAGGAAAGGGGAAAACTATCCACCAATAGCGTCCGCATAGATATTTGAATGAAATTCATGGACTTGAACGTAGACTTTAAGAGCTTAATAAAACGATCAAGCGATAAAGTACGTTTCTATGCTGCTGTCCATTGTCTAATAATGTGGACGAAAAAAATTAGCCTTACGCAATGATTATTTCAACGTGTTAGCCTGTCACAGGCCCACACACAATAGACAATGCTGAGACTCACAACGTCTCACGTAGTTCTCTGGGTCAATGGATTGATGGAACATTCGGGAAAAGTGCTTTTATTTAATCTTGTAAAACTCTTGGCTGAAGATTTTGATGTCAGATTATAGGGGATGTCGTCTACCTCCTTGTTTGCAGTCAGATTATAGGGGATGTAGTCTACCTCCTTGTTTGCAGTCAGATTATAGGGGATGTAGTCTACCTCCTTGTTTCCAGCTTGCTCATATTCCTCGATGTAGATTTTGTATTGCTGCGTTTTGTATTTTATGGTTGTAAAATATACATTGTCGTATGTGGTTGACTTTGTACCGCGCTTCGAGCCTTAATTAGGGATGAAGCGTGTTTTTTAAATGAACTTTATTATTATTATTAATATTATTATTATTATAGGTGATGTACAAGATATGTAACCACTTACGCCAGAGACACTTAGACCGGAATTCACCACTTTCTAACTATTTAAGACGTATAACCACGTATAATTAATGTTCACCACCAATTTGGCTAATTGTAATGTATAAGTGCCCGTAGAAAATGTGTAGAATCTAAATCACTCGAGAGCAGTGGCCTCGAAGAAGATGAGTGTGAGCATGAACTACAAAACTCCGACAAGGCTCTGCACCGGAATACCTTAAAGAACTGATTTATAAACTTGTATCCTCAAAGAACCTGCGGTCTTCAACACAGTGCTTACTGAAAATTCTCAGTGTGGATGGACACAGAAAAAAGTCTTACGGAGTGCGCTCTTTTGAAACGATAGCGCCAAAATTATGGAACAGTTTGCCCCAATCTCTGAGGGGAATTGAACAGGATAAAAAAATCATTTAAGAAACATTTTAAAACTTTTCTGTTTAAAATCGCTCCTGCACTGACAATCCTCTTCCAATCGTCACTATGCACAGGAAATGTTCCAGCAGACTGGAGAACAGCGCATGTCACTCCAATTTACAAGAAAGGGGAGCATTCCGACCCTGCCAACTATCGTCCGATATCCCTCACTAGCGTCGTCTGCAAACTGTTGGAGCACATAATCGTAAGCTCTGTCATGAAGCATCTTGAAAGCAAAAATATACTCAATGACTGTCAACATGGCTTCCGAGTCAATAGGTCATGTGAGACCCAGCTTCTCGAATTTGTAGAAGACTTGATGACCAATCTGGAGAACCACAAGCAGACTGACGTGCTAGTAATGGACTTCGCAAAAGCATTTGACCGGGTGAATCATAGTTTGCTTCTACACAAACTCCAGATATATGGGATTCAAGGCACCACTAAAACATGGATCTCTAGCTTCCTCAGCCACCGACGCCAAGCAGTAGTGGTGGGCGGTACAAGCTCCTCCTTTGTCAATGTGAAGTCAGGGGTCCCCCAGGGATCAGTCCTGGGCCCCTGTTTGTTCCTAGCATACATTAATGACCTACCGGAGAAACTGACATCACAGGCAAGACTGTTTGCAGATGACACAGCAGTGTATAGGACGATCGCCAACAGATCTGACCAGGACCAGCTACAACAGGATCTCAATCTGTTAGCTGAGTGGGAGATGAGCTGGGACATGGAATTTCACCCTGCCAAGTGCCAGACACTATCAATCTCTAGAAGTTGTACTCCTCTACACTACCAATACGAACTGCACGGCCATATACTTGAGCCAGTTTCCTCCGTAAAGTACCTGGGTGTTACCATTCAAAGAGAGGTCCGCTGGGACGAGCATATTAACAATGTATGTAACCAAGCAAACCAAGCCTTGGGGTTCTTAAGGCGAAATCTAAAGATTGGCAACTCCTGTGTGAAAGAAAGAGCATATAAAGCCTTTATCCGTCCGATTTTAGATTATGCATCTTCAGTCTGGGACCCATTTACCCAGAAGAGCATTGACAGGTTGGAGGCGGTCCAGCGACGAGCAGCACGCTTTGTCCTAAACCGCTACAGGAATACCTCTAGTGTTGGCAGCATGCTAGAAACACTAGGCTGGTCACCATTGGAGAAACGACGACGACAATCCAGGCTCTCCATGATGTACAAGATAAATAATGGGCTGGTCCACTGTTCCAGTATTAAACAGAAACTCGTCCCTCTCCCCCATAGACAGCGACGAGGCCATGACAGGCAATTCAGGCTCATACCAGCAAGAAGCCAGTATAGGAGCTGCTCATTCCTGCCCAAGACAATCAGGGACTGGAACCATCTTTCAAAAGGAACAGTTGAGGCGACAACACTAGACACATTTGTGTCTATTGCCTCAAGCCTTCAAACCCCTAGTGCATAATTTCCTCATCACCACCAGTAACAGAAACAAGGCAAATCCCATCTACATGCATAGGAGCCAAAATGATCAATAAATTGATCGTGGGCCCTTAAGATATAGAAGAAGAAGAACAAGAACAGATTTAAGTAAAGCAGAGCGCAGTGGGAATGCTAAAGTAGCATGGAATCCAGCGCTATAGAAATATCCAATCAATCCAAAAAAAACGTGTGTCATATCACCGTTTGTTTTAGAGGTGTAAAATTAAAACATGGTCACTGGCTTTCAATATACGTGCCTCGGGAGAGCTAGTATTCAAAACACAAACAATGATTTGGCATTATTTCAACGTAATACGTATTTGAAATGAAAGATGACCTAAATGTTTCAGAAGATTAAATGCATCCATTCAGGTCAAATTAAAAATACCTTTACTTGATTTGTTTGCTGTGCTCTGTTCCTTGCGATATTTTCATTTGTCCTGTGCGCCGAGGAAGGCTCTATGCCGAAACGTTCTGATCTTATTGTCCTGTCCTTAAATTCAAGCTTCCACAAACCTCGTTTTGCTATTTCATGAGCTATAAAACCAAAAGCTTGGTCCGACAAATTGATTCATTCGCAGAAAAGCGTCTTCCAGATTTACAAATGTGGTATACACGTAGCCGACATGCCGAAGCGAAAGGAGAATCCGAATGGCGACACATTTTCTCGCATTGCCATGAGCGTGCTAACTTTAAGTTCATCTGTGTTTAGATTTAACCTACACTAATTAATGTAATCGTTGGTTAAGTCGTTACGCTAGGTTAAGTCGCATCTACACTCCTTTCAAAGCTCTCTAATCTCCGGGTCTCTTTGCCAACAAGTTCGGGGGTTTTGGCCCTGATACAATGTTTTGCTCGAGAGTTTCAGAATTTACAGCGGGACTGTAATAAGGAACACACGTAGTCTCGATATTTAAGAAAATAAAAACTTTTTTGGATTTATCTGGGATCATATATTAACGTTGATTATTAGTATTATTATTATTTTTTTTAAAATTGGATGGTTGTCTTAACAAATGGCATGTCAGAAGCGGATTAGGCCTCCCGAGCAAGACAGCGTTAAATGTATAGGTGTTTTATTTTTATATATATATATACCTGTCCAGGTAACACATCAAATGCTATAGCTATGTTTCGCCCACTGGAAACTTTAACACATTTTGTAAAGCAGTAAGTGATGCAACTACAGGACACAACAATTTTCGATCAATGGTAATTTAACCTAAATTAAACCTTCAATGAGAAGCGACCGATATACATTAAAAATATCATTACGATATTATATATATATATAACTGAATGTTAGGATTGTCCTAGTGAGCCACTCGTCGAAGTGTAGGACCGCATAGCTACTCCATCGTCTCGCGAAGACGGAAGGATGCCACATAAAGAACTGAATGTCAGAACGAAGTGTGTTTATGGTGTTTACCAAAACTTAACTGTAAACAAATGAAGCGACGCTATTGTGTTTTTTGTTGTTAAGTATAATAACATGAAATAACAACATTTTAAGTATGATAGGGCCTACATCAAATAACAACACATACGGCTTAGTTTACTTAATATTATAAAAATAAAGGTGTCCATTGAATATTTTTTTAATGCACTTTTAAGTTAAGTCTAAATCAGCGATATAACATTTCTATCATAAATAATCTATTGTGTGGTAAAAAATTTGTTTGATTATTATTTGGAAAAAAAAGATAATAGATTAAAAAATAAATTTTACAAAAGGTAAAGTTGGAAATAATCAACGCTTATTTTTAAGTATAATAAGAATTAGTCACTTAGACTTTAACACAGCTACCTTAACAAAGGTCACTTAATGTGTGGGTTAAAATCGCTTGTTCAGTTCAACTTTGTCGCCAATAAAAAAAAGGTTTGGTGTCTCATTCTCTAGTTCATTAGTTGATACATATATATATATATATATATATATATACATATCATTAATCACAATTCTGTTGATTAATCTAATTCTTCAACCATACATAAATAAGGAAATAGTAAATTAAATTAGATACAATTAAGTAGAATTAAATTTGCTTTTAAATTATTATTTCTTTCACGGATATTTTTTTCTCTCTCTCACTTGCTTACCTTTATTCCATTTGATGACAACAACTCTGTTCACAGATATATAAAAGAGCCCTAATACTTTTTGAATCCACGTGACAGAATATTTTCACCAGACAAATATCGAGTTCACAAAAGGGTGATGTTGAAAACTACTGTTAATTTATCGCGGTCAACATTACCGGTACATCCATCGAATCAGGTTAACACACAGCGAAATCTCAAAACTTTTAAAGTAATTTGATCATAAGAAGGACAATGTCAAACAGAAAAATTACTCTACTTGTTCTCATCAAGTTTTCATAAACACATGCCCTATGATCAGAAATACGAGGTCAAAAAAACGTGTGTTTTTTTTTTGTTTTTTTTTGAAACACTGCCGCCGTGTTGATGAGACCTAAGAGGCCTAACTGCGTAACGTCTGTTACCGTCTGTGCTTAAGAAGACATAATTCACCCCAGCAGCAACCTGCCCTGCCCAGGTCTCGAGCATCGCGCGGCGGACGAAAAGATTTGAAAAATGACCCCCACCGCGAGATTGACGTCAGCAGAGGTTAAGATTTTTAACGGAAGTTGCATTCTAGCACTCTTGGGGGTCGTTAATTTGTCTGCCCCGGACTACAACACCGAGGGTTAATAATTAAACGATTCCATTATGTTAATGGTATGCAGCAGGGGTTCCCTAAAGTTTTGACTAGATGAGACCTTTATAGAAATAAATAAATTTTGTGGTGGGGGGGGGGGGGGGGACTTTTGGGCCTATAACAGACGTATTACACATTTATGTTATTCACGGAGCGAACCCGGAGCCCAGGAAAAGAGTACACATTGGGAACCACTGATAAACAGCATAGCCTTTGCTCCAGACAGGCATTGAGTTAACAGTGAAAAAGAGTTGAGTTTCATTCTAGGCGTTTGTGTGTATATATCGGTGTGTGTATGTGTAAAAGTATCGGGTGTGTGTGGTGGAATCCCTTTATTTAGTTGGGACGAAACTCACATGGATGGAACTTGGATACAGAAAATAGATGACGGATAAAAACTGATACGATGTCCGTGGTTGGATTCTGGCCGCAGCGTTGAGCTGATGAGCTTGTTCAAAAGTGCTGTTAGACAGGTGAACGCCATGGGAACATTTACGACCTGAGAGAAAGAGACCAAGGAAAATTTCATAAGGACATTGGAAAAGGAAGTGATTTTAGAAAAGCCACACTAAACAAAACCGTGTGATAAAACAGCTGACGTAATTTTTTTTTCCAATGCCACGTATAAATCGATTGATTTCTTCAAATCTCATGAAAATATCGACGGAGTTCGATACATCAAATATATACGGTCATTTATTTTTGTATTTTTCACTTCAAAAGATTGTTGCTAAAAATAGTACGTAGAAACTTGCTGCGAGATTAATAACTCGGGTGCGAAATGTAAGGTCTTTAGGACTTTGGGATCCCAGATCGGATCATAGAGAGATCACAGATTGATCCCAGGGAGATTCCAGATTGATCACATAGATCATAATAATAAAGTCAATTTCAAAAACACGCTTCATCTCTAATTAAGGCTTGAAGCACGGTACGTAATGAACCATTAATGACAATTTATATTTTTTTCACCAAAAAAAAAAAAAAAAAAAAAACAAAAAAAAAAAAAAAAAAAAAAAAAAAAAAAATAATAAAGTCAATTTCAAAAACACGCTTCATCTCTAATTAAGGCTTGAAGCACGGTAAGTAAAAAACCATTAATAAAAATTTATATTTTTTTCACCAAAAAAAAAAAAAAAAAAAAACCCACAAAAAAACAAACACAACAATACAAAATCCATATCTTGCAAAATGAGCCAGCTGGAAACAAGGAGGTAGACTTCATCACCCCAAGCAGCTGAGTGCGAACAAGATGATTTTTCAACTTAATTTTGAAAGACTGTCTTGTCTGGCTGTTTCTGAGAGCGACAGGAAAGGCTTTCCAGATTCTTGGGCCAGTGAAAAAGCGAAAGTGCGCCTTCCGTAGGTCTCAAGGCGGACTCGCGATATCTCGAGTTTGCCACTGTCGGATGAACGGAGCGATCTTGTGGGTACATAAGGCGTCATGGGCGCTTTAAGATAGGGCGGCGCCAGGTCATGCAAGCAGCAGCAGCACAGAGTGACAGATTGATCCCAGAGAGATCCCAGATTGATCCCAGAGAGATGCCGGAGCGATCACAGAGAAATACCCGAGAGATCCAAGAGAGATTTCAGAGAAATTCCAGAGAGATATAATCTGAAAGAAGTCCAGAAACTACAAACAAAAAAAGTCAACTGAATTCAGGCTAACTTATGATTATGACAGCAAGCAGGCAATGCAAAAAAAACAACAAAAAAACAACAACAACAAACGAACAAAAAAACAAACAAATAAAAAAATAAAAAACACAAACACACAAAACAATGAGGAAAATAAAATATATTTACAAAATCTAAGTGAACAAAATACTCGTCATTATTGTCTGTCTCATGATATTCGGTATTATTGCCTGTCTCATGAGACTCGTCATTATTGCCTGTCTCTTGATACTCGTCGTTACTGCCTGTCTCATGATACTCGTCATCATTGCCTGTCTTATGATACTCGTCATTATTGCCTGTCTCATGATACCTTTAAACGAATATTGTCCAGGTCTGTTTTAAGTATGGCGTTTTGGACTGTGTTTAATAAGCGCGCAAAATAAAAATCCAAGCCGTTAGTACTAACTGAGATTCTTTTAAAGTGCCTTTCTTGAAATTAACTTTTTTTAACGTAATTTTAGTAGATAAGAAGTTCCCGCATTGCTGTCGCCATTGTTCGGCCAAATTTTTTTAAATTTTATTTTTTTTTTATTTGGATGAGGAGTATTTCTAGTAATAATAATACGATCATTTTAAGTGTGGTATTAATTCAGTATCAGTGAGAGTTAAAAATAAACTATTCTTTTCCCGCTGTTAGTTGCATCCTCACTAGAGACAACCTAACGGCTCATTTAAAAAAAAAAAAAAAAAATCAACTTGGGCAGACGACCAAAAAAAAAAAAAAAAATCCACTTGGGCAGACGACCAAAAAAAAAAAAAATCCGCCCAATCAGGCCAGGTAAGAAACTTAATGAAAACAAACAAGTGCAAGCCAATTAATTATGTTTAAAATATGGGTAAGGAATAGTGTTCTTTATTGCTGGTTAATGCATTGCATTGAAAAAATGAACGGGACTTCCAAGGTTAAGATGTGGCCCCTTTGCTTAGTGGGATCTGCACGATGGGGCCCAGTCATGGGCGCCCGCAGGAGGGGGCAAAGGGGGCACTTGCCCCCCCCCCTGGATTGATTGGATAAAAAATTTTTAGAAAAAAATAGACAAAAAATGTATTAAAGTAAAGAGAAAATAAAGAGAAAGTAATTAAGCTGATGTCCTGTCCGTTCGTTCACCATACAAACACTCTACAGTAAATTAAAACTACATTACTAAAAAATTCCCCCCCCCTGGAAAGTTAATCGATTTTTTTGCCCCCCCAATCCTAGAAAGTTTTTCGCATGGGCCCAGTTGAGGCAGGGGGGACCTCTGGAGGTGGGACATTAACGTGTGATGCCCTGAATGCAACGTTGCAAACCAAATGAACCTGAGCTTAACATCGATGGTGAGCTAAACATCTCTGTCATCAGCTAAACATACGTGATGAGCTTAACCATCTTTGATGCGCTTAACATCTGTGATCAGCTAAACATACGTGATGAGCTTAACATCTTTGATGAGCTTAAAATCTTTGATGAGCTTAACATCTTTGATGAGCTTAACCATCTTTGATGCGCTAAACATCTGTGATCAGCTAAACATAGGTGATGAGCTTAACCATCTTTTGATGCGCTAAACATCTGTGATCAGCTAAACATAGGTGATGAGCTTAACCATCTTTTGATGCGCTAAACATCTGTGATCAGCTAAACATAGGTGATGAGCTTAACCATCTTTTGATGCGCTAAACATCTGTGATCAGCTAAACATAGGTGATGAGCTTAACCATCTTTTGATGCGCTAAACATCTGTGATCAGCTGAACATACGTAATGAGCTTAACCATCTTTGAAAACGTCCGACTCATGAAATAAGAATTGGGAAAATAAGGTAAAACCCCTGGATGACAAATCATTTCGTTCTGATACCAAGCTAAACCACTTATTTAACAAAAGAAGATAAATACCGGCTTCCCTGACCAGGAAACATGCCGCCTATAGATCCACATCCTGATTGAACAGTTCAACGCTGGACAGATCCATGGCCGTCCATTCTCACCCCAGGACCGGGAACTTGTAGGCTAACATCGCAGTTTGAATAAAAAGCTCCATTGAGGAATAAGATAGCTGGGGGCACTTCCTTGTCGCTTGACACGTCCTCCTGCAAGCCAATCGCTCTGTGTGTTCGGCCACTTCCTACTGGTGGTTGTCGGACGTTTGTTGTTGTTTTGTTTACGTTTCCGTGATCACTTTTTCAAGTTCAACGGAGGAATGTGTGAAGTCACGTGGTTTAACTTTAGCGGGGGACGCACGACTAAAACCGAATTGTGCCCTGAGTAACCTGTAGTTATGGACGAAATGTACGTCTGCTTACAGAGTGCCCAACATCTTTTGTTGTTAGACTGCGTTACTGTCTTAGTAAATGCGATTCTATTTATTGTAATAGCTCTTTAAGTAAGTGTTAGCTCACAGCTCCGGAGGACTTAATTTTAAAGATACTTTGTGTATGCGTGTGTGTGTGCGTGTGTGTTTGTGTGTGTGTGGAGCCATTAAAAAAAAACTATTAACCATGCCCTTTTATGATCTGCCCCTTCGCCGTCTGTCAACAAACACACAGTAACTAGTTAAATGTTCTAATATAAATGTGTATCATTAGCCTCGATGTGAATAAACTAACACCATGCTCAGCGTGATGAATCTCCCTCCCCCCCCCCTCCCATGACCTTTTCAGTTACATCCATTTAAATGGGCTTTTCGCCCAATGACACCCACATTTCAATGACCCTTTTCCCCATCTGCAATTTTTAAAAAGATTAGCAGTTGTTTGTAATTTTTCGATCGATATAATGACACTCATTTTAATACTAGCTCGATTACGACTTCTGGTAATCGAGAATTACGGGAGTCGACCGACCGAATATGTTATTGAATTCCGTTAAATATATCTAAAAAAAATTAATCTTATAGTTATTAAATATGTTGTGTTTATTTCTTAGCAGTGTTTACGAAGTCTTATAGTTATTAAATATGTTGTGTTTATTTCTTAGCTGTGTTTACGAAGTCTTATAGTTATTAAATATGTTGTGTTCATTTCTTCGCAGTGTTTACGAAGTCTTTTCAAGACGCAAATACTAAAAGGTAACAGTATGAGGTCACTCTCCATTCCACTACGCCTTCTACCTCATCCAAGGGTCAGGGCTATAGGTCAAGTGGACCTAGCTGAACAGTGGTTAAAACAATGGTACGCGTGACTCTAGCAGGGTCGTTGTTAAAACATTTTGAGAAATGTACGAAAGTAATCTGGGCAATTTTAAAAACATGTAAAAAAAATTATTCCTGCATCTAGCAGGGCAGCTGTTAAAACAATTTGAAAAATATACGCGAATCTATCAGGGCAGATGTTGAAACTATTGAAACATATACGTGAATCTATCAGAGCAGTTGTTAAAACAATTGAAAAAATATACGTGAATCTGTGAGAGAAGTTGGTACATACAATTGAAAATGTACGTGAATCTAAAAGGCCAGTGGTAGTAATGCAAGATAGACATGTAGACAAAACAATTTAAAAAAAAAATAAATGTGAATCTAATAGCGCAGTTGTTAAGACAATAGATAGTTTTAAGGGTGAATTCATCACGCCCTAAGAGGAATATGAATGTACATCACGTAGACAACATATTGAGTAATGCCATTCTCCACATATTTTAAATGACGTCTCAACCAACGGTGACACATATTTCTAAAGACGGGGATACAACGGTCGTAAATTAATGTGTTGTTGGTTTTTTTTCCCCCCTCAGTACTTTGACATAGCACGTGACCTGGAGCAGCCTGTCTTCCCACCTTTACCTACTGACACTAAGGCACTGAGGTACTGTTTAAATCAACGGGGCCGTACATCGCAGATTGAATGTTGTCAGCGGTAGTCAGGTGTAGCCCACAGTCGTGGTGAAGTAGTGGCAGTAAGACAAGTCATTAAGGTTTAGTCTAACCAATAAGTTAAGACGGACACCAGCATGGGCACTAGACATTAGACGCTAAATATTAGACACTAGACATTAACCACTAGACCAGTGTTTCTTAACATGGGTTCGATCGAACCCCAGGGGTTCGGTGAGACAGTTTCAGGGGTTCGGCGGAGGTCCAAAGAAAATCAGAAAAAAGTCATATTTTATTTTTCCTATTAAGAAGGGTTCGGTGAATGCGCATATGAAACTGGTGGGGTTCAGTACCTCCAAAAAGGTTAAGAACCACCGCACTAGACACTAGTTACTAAGAACTAACCACTAGAAACTAACCACTAGACACTAACTACTAGACACTAACCACTAGACACTACCAATTAGACACTAGACACTAGAATCTAGACACTAACCATGGGATCTCAGGGCAACCATCCATTGTGGCTGCTCCCCAGGTGTCTCAAAGGTATGCATCCATTGTGGCTACTCCCATGTTGTCTCAAGATACCCGTCCGTTTTGGCTACCCCCATGGTGTCTCAGGGCCACCATAGGGTTTCAACTCAGGCATCTATTGTGACTACTCCCATTGGTCTCAGGGCCAGCCTCCATTGTGACTAGTCCCACAGGGTTTCAAGGCAGGCATCTATTGTGGCTACCCCCATTGGTCTCATGGCCAGCATCCATCGTGACTACTCCCATAGTGTTTCAAAGCAAGCCTCCATCGTGACTACCCACTTCGACGCCTCCGTTCCAACATAACAACTTAATTCACAGTCGCCTTAGAACGCTCGCTACCTGCATTCCTAAATCTGAAGCCTATTTATTCCACAAATATAAACTGGCCAGGCCGGCTAAGTTGACATTAATGACCCAGTGAACCGTGGAGCTATGTAAACAAACACATCTACTTGTTAGTGTAGAGCTACGTCAGCAGCACTTAGCTACACACAGTCAGTGTAGGAAATTCACGCAGAGCCACAAGCACAAGACCAATACCTACAAGGAACACAATTTCAAGGCCCACAAATGAAAAGCCCACAAATACAAGGCACACACATACAAGATCCATACATAAAAGTCCTATGTATATACAAGACGTATATATGTATGTATAAAATGCCCATAAATATAAGGTCCATATACATACAAGGCAAGCAAATACAAAACACATACAAAGCAAACAAAGATAAGGTCCATATACATACAAGGCAAGCCAATACAAGGTCCATATACATACAAGGCAAGCAAATACAAGGTCCATATACATACAAGGCAGGCAAATACAAGGTCCATATACATACAAGGCAAGTCAATACAAGGTCCATATTCATACAATGCCAGCAATACAAGGCCCATAAATAAGGCCTGTAGGACACCACCAAACCTCATATCCTTCAGGGGAGTATCTAGAGATTGTGACGCCCCCCCCCTCCACCTCATTTTCATATGCCCCTAAGAGCTCCCGAATCCTAATTATTCACGTTACATCAAGAAGGAGCTGCAAATACATACTTTATGACGTCTACACATTTGTATTGCTTCCCCGCATGCCATCATGGTCCTTACACGCACATTATTTTCCTAAACGAATTGTTTTTTAATATTTTCTATTAAAAAACAAAAACAAAAACATTAAAAATGAAAAATAATAGGTATTCTGAAACAGTTTTGTTTTTAATTTATCCAGTTTCATCCTTGATTCCTTATCCAAGGATTTTCAAACTTACGGTTTAAAATAGATGAAACCAATAATACATATATATATATATATATATATATATATATATATATAATAATATATATATATATATATATATTACATTAAAATACACAAACATGTCTTTTAAACACTCTCATTCTACT
>CAXITT010000794.1:274951-289454 GCA_964033795.1 Lymnaea stagnalis
ATTTTTTTTTTTTTTTTTTTTTTTTTTTTTTTTTAAATAAAACAACAATTTCTTTTTTTAAATTTAATACTTTTTAAAATTATTTTTCTTAGAACAGAAAATTACCTTTGGCCTTTTCCAAACAATGTCAGCCGGGGCCGGTTTACTAAAGAAAAGTGAAGAGCCTGTCGGTGGGAATTCCCCATCCACAAATAACTTTTTTTTACTCAGACATCGTCTTCGGAGTTTCCCGAAGTGCTGTCCTTTGTAAGGTTTATCTTTAGATCCGCTCAGCATTCTAAAAATAGATGGACGACGTAAACCACAGGTTGTAACGAAATTATCCAATCACTTAAATAATTTTAAAAAACAAGTTAAGCCAAGTAGCTCTATAAATTATTTCTTAAATTGACTTTTAAAATCATATTCATATAATTGAAACAAGATTAAAAAAATTGTAAGAATAATTATTTTGGTATGTTGCCGTTAATTCCTAGAGTGCCGTAGGTTAACAAACCACAAAATCTTATTTCCAGTCAGACCGTACCTTTCTTTTTTTTTCTTTTCCGAGTGGAAACCAAAGATAAATTAAAAAAAAAAAAGATATGGGTAAAAAAAAAAAAAAAAAATCTTTTTTCCAGTAAGACCGTACCTTTTTTTTTTTTTCTTTTCCGAGTGGAAACCAAAGATAAATTAAAAAAAAAAAAGATATGGGTAAAAAAAAAAAAACTATACCGTCTTTCCTTGCTTTTATATGATGGAAACCACTGACCCGTGAAATAACATTATTGTACTATAATTGTGTACATATCAAAATTATTTTCATCTTACTGCCATAACGTCAGTCACATATTAGAGTTGTTTTATTTCTCTCAGATCACGAATACCCGTATACTTGACCCGACTATGACGAACAGTCCTTTGCCGAGGAAGCATGCTGCTGTTCTTCTACCACGCAACTCATCCTACACCATAAGGGAAGCGGACTCACCTCCTGCAGAGGTCGACACTGGAGTGGATGGACACACAAGGCTCGTCTACCCCCCCTCCCCCCACGTACCTCCCCCCACGTACCCCCACCCCCCTCCCCAACCTGACGACTATGCTGGCAGACCATGAAAACTGTGGAAGTCCCTTCATTTTAGGTGTAGTTTCATGTCAGACTTTCAATAGATGTACATAAAATACTGGCCAGTGGTTAGGTCAAGCGATATTTGTGACAAAGTAAACATTTTTCTGTTAAACAATTATTTATTTTTTTGTTTTTGCGCCACTTTGACTAAATGGAGGCAGGAGTGGAGGGGGCGTTCAGGTGGTGTCAAGGAGTGTGGTATCAGAGGGGAGTGGCGTGTGATGTCCGGGGGGGGGTAGTCAAGGGTTGGGGTTGTCAGGGGGTGACTTGTGGTGTGAGGGATTGTCACGGGTGTCAAGGAGTGGGGTGTCATGGGGTGACATGTTATGACAGGGCGTTTCAGGGAGGTGTCCCCTTTTGTTAAAGCGGTTATCATAGCATAAACACAATTCTATGAAACTGTCATTCTTCAGATGACTATAACCGCTTGTGTCCTTGACTTGAACAATCGCCAAGTGCACGTTCTGGTCGGGATGTTTGGGAACGGCTGCTCTCGAGATCTCCGACTCACTAGCTGAGGAGAGCCAGGCGAGGTTGCCGGTATACAATTTGTGTTATACTCCAGCCAATACATTTCTGTCCTGACGGTAGACTGTTACAACGCTCACAAACTTTAACATTTTTTAACGATAATGCAAGTGAGCTGTTTTTCTAGGAAACGGTCTTAGGAAATGTTTGCTTGATTGTTTAATCTCTCCCCCACCCCTCTCCTGCCTTAATCACAGGAAATGTGGGGGGGGGGGATATTATACAGAAGAAAAAGTAATGTAAGAAGATTAAACAATTTTTGAAACTGCCGTAATCAAGAAAATGTAAACTATCTGATCAATCTCCTTTCGTCGGGCGCAACCGTAACACTTATGTGATAGTGAATGGCAGTAAAGAATGTTCTCTTTTGTGTTTACTTTATCTTGCATAGCAACTCGGGTCATCGTGACTAGGGTGGCTGTGGACGTAAAGGGGTTCAACGCCAGGAACTCGTGAGATAAGATCTTGACTACGCGGAGTGTCTTGCAGTTTGTGAGGCACTCCGCGGAGTGTCTTGCTGTTTTGTGAGGCACTCCGCGGAGTGTCTAGCTGTTGTGAGGCACTCCGCGAAGTTGCTTGTTGTTTGTGAGGCACTCCGCGAAGTGTCTTGCTGTTCTGAGGCACTCCGCGGAGTGCCTTGCTGTTTGTGAGAGAGTGCGTTTTGTTCTTGTATGGCATGGGCATGAGTTTTTTAACGTGATAAAATATTTTTAACATGATGACATAATATTTTTAACAGTATAACATTTTTAACATGATAATCTTTAGCTTGATAACATTTTCTTTTAACAGGATAACATTTTATAACATGATAACATTTTTAAACATGATATCCTTTTTTATTTACACGATATCAAGTTTTTGCTTGATAACATTTTCTTTTAACAGGATAACATTTTAACAAGATAACATTTTTAAAATGATAACATTTCTAACATGATAACATTTTTTTTAACATGATCACATTTTTTAACATGATAACTCTTTTTTTTTTTTCATGATAACCTGTTTTTGTTGACATGATAAAACGTTTTAGCTTGATAAACCGAAAAACGTACCTGGGTTTCCTTGTAAAAATTTCTGGTGTGGGTGGTTGAATATACCTCTGGTGTTGTTTTGCTTATATGTTGTTTTTATTTTAATATAATGATTATGCCTCTTTGCTATATTTATGAACAGCGCGGTGAGCCCAGCCATAGGCTGGGGTACCGCGCTATATAAGACCACTTATTATTATTATTATTATTATTGATAACATTTTCTTTTTAACAGGATAAAATTTTTTCACATGATAACTTTTCTTGGTTTAGATGATAACTTTTTCTTGGTTTAGATGATAACAGAATACGTATTTTTGTGTCTTGTCAAGCGTTTCCCGACATGTGTGTGACGTTTCTGATCCGTTCATAAGCAGTTAAAAGAATAGAGAAAAAAAAACTCCCACCAACCGTCAGTGACCAATGGTCGCTAGTCCGTCCTTGACCAATGGTCGCTAGTCCGTCAGTGACCAATGGTCGCTAGTCCGTCAGTGACCAATGGTCGCTAGTCCGTCAGTGACCAATGGTCGCTAGTGTACCTCCTGCTACTTAAATATATACGTGATACTGTCCTGCAGTGGCACCGGGAGTACAAAAATTGAGGAACCACTGGCGTAAATCGTCGGGGTTTGGGGGGGGGGGGAGGGGGGTGGATACTTAACACGCACTGGTTGAACCTTCCGGTGGACTAAACCCTACTACCTCTGAGTTCTATTTGAGCGATATCTAGCGAGTTCATTATCAAGGAAACATTATAACGATAATTCTTTTTTATTAAATGCTTCTTTTTTTTCTTTTTTTTTACAGCATTTGAGATATAAAAATATACATATTTTGAAATGAACATTTCATGATAATTATTGTAGAATTTTCTGCAGAGGCAACCCCACCTCACCCCGAACCGGGGGGGGGAGGGCGCCGTAAGCATGCGTACGCAAAATCTAATATAGTCGACAACCCCTTCTCCTCAGGGCGTACGTTATAATTGGATGGCCCCTGTGCGGTGCGAAAGAGGCAACTGGCACTTTGCCGCACTTTTTGGCTTTGTAAATTACTTTAAATTTTATAATGTGTATGCGTGTTCGTTGGGCATTTTTGAGAGGTCACCACATTCCAGGTATTGTCACTGCTATCTTGTATGCCACTGCTGCCCCCATGCCACTACTACACTGTATGCCCCTTATGCAATCTATGCAACTGCTATCCTGTATGCAACTGCTGCCCCGTATGCCACTGCTACCTTGTATGCCACGGCTACCCTCTATGCCATTTCTGCAACGTAAGTCACTGTTGACCTATATGCAACTGCTGTCCCGCATGCCACTGTTGTCCTTTATGCCACTTCTGCCCTGTATGTCACTGCAACCCTGTATGCCACTGTTATCCTGTATGCCACTGCAACCCTGTATATCAATGTTGTTCTGTACGCCACTGCTACCCTGTATGTCACTGCTACCATGTATGCCACTGCTACCATGTATGGCACTGCTACCCTGTATGGCACTGCTACCGTGTATTCCTCTTCTACCCTGTATGCCACTGCTACACTATATGCCACTGCTACACTGTATGCTACTGCTACCCTGTATACCACTGCTACCCTGTATACCACTGCTACCCTGTATGCCACTGCTACCCTGCTTTCCGTCTTAACAAACATATCTTTTATAAACTGACCTGTATTCGAATTGTTGGCATCCAGACTGGAATAAATACATTAACAAAATCCCCTTCCCCCAAAGTATGCCAGGGAACATGCATTTTCTGTACTCGCCGTTCTTGTAGGTGTAGTAGCAAAAAAAAGTAATGTGTGTGTATTGTGGTGTGGGCACGCCGGGTTGGTTGAGAGTGTGGGCGTGAGAGCTGCTCGCATTTCCAAAAAAACTGAAATTAACCTTGCTTGAGGTCTCTCTGGGCTCGGGAAACTGGTTTTCTTGCTTCTGTTCGTCTGTGTGCAGGTGTGTTCATTTATTACTGCAGCCACGGCAGCATCGCAACGTTATCGCGATACTTAGACATATCCCCCGTGCTGAGTTGGACCCAAGGCTGAGGGGTAGATCACGTGTTGAAGATCTGTATTCAAAACTAGAAATGTTTTTTTTTTATCCAAAAGGCAGGGTTTAGACGACGCTAAGATCATCTTGTACTGATGTTGCTGGATGGTCTTTTCTTTTGTATGCTATTTTTGCAACCTTTTACTCTACATGACATGAATCCGTTTTTAACCTAATGAATTCAAATTCTAGAAAAGATTAACTTAGAAGGATGATGCTAGAAAGATGAATGTAGAAATATATTAGAAAGGTTTAATTAGAAAGAAGATATCAGAAGGATGATATAGGAAAGAGGATATTAGAAAGATGATATCTGAAGGATTCTATTCGAAAAATGACATTTTGAAAGATGATATTAGAAATGTATTAGAACGGTTTAGTTAGAAAGATGATATCAGAAGGATGATGTAGGAGGGATGATATTAGAAAGATGATATCTGAAAGATTACATGAGAACAAATGATATTTCAAAGAAGTTATAAGAAATATATTAGAACGATTTAATTTGGATGAAGATGTCAGAAGAATGATATAGAAAAGATGATGCTAGAAAGATGTTATGTGAAGGATTATATTAGAACAATGATTTTGATAGATGATGTTAGAAATATATTAGAAAGGTGTAATTAGAAAGAATTAGTCGTAATAAAACTTGAGCTTGGACTAAATGTATTTATTTGAAATGACGGCACGTAAGTGTCACAAAACTAAATTTCCAAAAGTCCTCTAGGTTAACTTCACTTTTGTTCGTGGCTGGCTGGCTGGCAAAATTTCGAACGGCTAATTGACCCACTTCCCGTCAACCTTGTGAGCTGAAACTTGGCACATAGATGTGTGGCCAATGACAACACATTCTTTCAAATTTTCAGCCCCACACCCAACCACAACCTTCAAAAAATATTTTTTTTCCCGTTTTTCAATGAAAATTTACGATAAATCAGATTCTTTAATGAAATATCGCAAGCGCGTTTAGTGCGTAATATTTTTTTTTCTTTTCTTTTTTTTCTTTTTTTTGAAAAAGTTGGTGAAATTAATATGCGGCATAAAATTGGGTGGGTCATTAGAATAGTAATAATCATGAAAAAAAAATGTGCGGTGTCGATTCATGGGGCAAGGGGCGGTGGGGGGGGTGGGTCATTAGAATAGTAATAATCATGAAAAAAAAAATGTGCGGTGTCGATTCATGGGGCAAGGGGCGGTGGGGGGGGGGTAATAATTTGGGATTGTTATAAAGTGTGTTACTTGTATACATGTTTTGTACAACTTTTTAGCTCTACTCCCCCCTCCCCTCTCCCGGACTCAAAAGCTTTCCACACGCCATATGTGTTTCCAAATAGCGAAATCATCCACAGAGCATGTTTGTAAAACGCAGGATCTTTATCCTTGTCCAAATACCTTTTATAGAACCCTAGCAAACCAAAGTGATGGCATTTCTCCTCTAATCGTGCATCACAACACATTTCCATATGTTCCACTTGGAATTTCTCCCTGGTAATAAATTCACGCCTTACGAGAATGGCGTTGCAAATCTACAAAAAACACATGGTGTTGTTGTTTTTTTTTAAAATCCTGACATTGGTTTTCAAAGTCGATGTTGAAGTCAGCTGTCAAAGAAGCGCATCTATCCGCCGCCTCTTTGTCTTCGAACTCTCGGACACTTAGTGACATGCTTACAAAGAATGGTTTTATTTTCTTGCTGCGAGTCAAAGACCCTTTTTCAACCATTTGGCAGCACGTGTCAGCCATCTTACTTCAGCATAACATGTAATGTCATTATGATCTGAGTCCAAAGAATTTTAGAAATTCTTGGAAGTGACAGGTTCGACTTAATGAAGATCACTATTTTGACGACCACTTTCATGACGACGTCCATTTTGAGGGACTTCGAACGTAAATTCTTGTGATGAATTTTTGCAAGGAAAATTTAGAATTGAAGTATTACCGACTTTGGAGGCCTTAATTTTCAATCAATTTTTACTAATCGTTCTTGTTTCCCGACCATTGCTGGAGCACCAACCATTGTTAAGCCCGATCAGTTGTTAAGTTGTAACGAAAAGTGATTCAATATCGATGTAACTGCCTCTACCAAGTCTCGTGACTTAGCTGTGTCCTTAAGTGGACACAGTGCCGCTAATTCTCCTGTCGTCTTAAAATTGGCTTTAGCACCCATAATAAAAATTACCATTTGGGCAGTATCTGCCATATCTTTCCTGTCACCAAATTTGCTAAGAGCATAAAATATAAACTCGGATGCTCGACTTTTCAAATTATCTTCAATATGTTTTCCAATATCGTCCACACGCCTAGTAATAGTCTGACCTGACAGACGTTTTTTTTTTGTTTTTTGTTTTAGCGCAATCCTTCGTCTCTTCTTGACCCAGAGTTTCCAGGACGCTTTCCAGACATTCCTTGACCACTTCACAAATCCGAATATGACTTCGAGGTTTTGCGAGTATTTTGGCTACTGCATAACTCTCTTTTACGTAGCATGTTGACTCTGAACCCGTTTTAGTAAACAAAAAAAATATTTGTATGCAGAGTTTAAAAAAAAAAAAGTCATTTTGGGCTTTAAATAGCTCAAAACAATGAATATTTTATATTGAAATGCGAGATATTTCAAATTTCTCTTAGCTATAATTTAAAAATATATGATACGAACGATTCATGATGTAATGTTTTTTTTTGGTGATATGTACAGTAAAGTTAACATTTATCTTCATTTGACCTATTCCGTGGGCCGCAACATGACTCCCTGTGGGCCGCACGGCCTCATGTTGGCCACCTCTGGTTAAGACACTGTGCAGGATACTTATATGAATGAGTACGTTACATACGGGCAAACGGGGTTTTTAAACAATTTGATCAAATGATGCGAAACGTTCCCCTAATACACACTTTCACATGTATCCTCACCTCCGTGAGGAACCTACACCTATCTATCCAATGTATCCGCCATTACATGTAAGACCGACACCCACCTATCCAATTTATCTGCAATTACATGTGGGACCTACACTTTCCAATCCCATTTATTCGCCATTCCATGAAGGATCTACGCCTACCTATCCCATGTATCTGCCTTTACATGTAGGACCTACACCTACCAAACCTATGTATCTGGAATTACATGTAGGACCCACACCTACATATCCCATGTATCTGCAATTACATGTAGGGCCTACACATCCCAAACCTATGTATCTGCAATTACATGTAGGTCCTACACCTACCTATCACATGTATCTGAAATTACATGTAGGACCTACACATACCAATCGCATTTCTTCGCCATTCCATGTAGGACCTACACCTACCTATCCCATGTATCTGCCATTACAGCTAGGACCTACACTTACCGATCCTATGTATCCGCCATTACATGTAGGACCTACACCTATGTATCCGCCATTACATGTAGGACCTACACCTACCTATCCCATGTATACGCCCCTCCATGTGGGAGTTCTCACCTGGCCCGGCCCATCAGGTGCTGTTCGTTTTCTCCACCGCTGGCATCGAGATCTGTTCTCAGGCTGAAGCGCTGTGATGCCAGGTTATTTATAGCCGGCTAACTCACGACCAAGGTTTACACAATATCTTCTTTGTCTCAATTCTGAATCATCGGCCAACTTCATGGCCTTCCGCCTTCTATCTTCCCGTATCTCTCACTCTCTCCACGTATCTCTCTCCCTCTTTCTCTCTCTCCTTTTTTTTCGCTCTCCCATTTTATCCCTCGGCTCTTCGCTCTCTCTTTTCTCAATCTTTCTCGCTCCCCGTATCTCTCCGTCTATCGCGCAATTCTCTCCTCGTATCTCTCTATCCTCTTCTCTCTCCCTTCTCTCTCTCCCTATCTCTCTCTTCCTTCTCTCTCCTTCTCCCTTATTTCTCTTCCGCTCTCTCTCTCATTCTCTCTCTAACTCTCTCTTTCTTTCCCTCACATTTTCACTGTTTTTTTTTATTGTTCCCTCTCTTCACCCTAAGCCGTTTAAACTTCCAACCTCACACTTTCTCTACGTTGGTCTGTCTCTCTGCTTAGCTCTCTCTCTCTCTCTCTTTCTCTCACTCCGTCTGTCTCTCTTTTTCTCTCTGTCTGTCTATCTTTGTGTCTGTCTGTGTCGGTTTGTCAGTCTTTCTCTGTGCCTCTCTATCTGTCTCTATATGTCTCTCTCTCTCTCTCTGTGGCTCACTTTGTCTCCTATGCGTTTCTTGACTTTCCCTCTCTCACCATGTCTCTCTGTTCTGTCTCTATCTGTGTCTCTCTGGCTGTCTGTCTCTCTCACTCTTTCCCTCCCTCCCCCTCTCTCTCTCTCTCTCTTGCTTCTCTTTTGTGTTAAGTGTATTTCTATATTTATTCATCTAATGCCCAACCCACCTCTTACCTACCCGTCGTTCTATTCCTCCTCTAAACTCATTTCTTTCATCCACTCACGTCCCCCGTTTTCTTAATGTAAAAACTCAAACAACCACAAAGATCAATTCAATCATACGCAAATAAAAGAAAGTCACCACTGATCCAACCTTCCGTCTGCACTATACCAACCCCGTACTTTGTAACTCTTTGCTCTCCGTTCCAGTTTCTCTCACCGTGGGGAGCGTTTATTGTCCTGCTAGTTTCAAACAAATTTTAACTTTAACATCTTCACGTGAAAGATATAAATCTTGGCATATATAGAGATGGATATTTACAGTTACACCTGTGAGTAAACAACGCACAGGTTTGTAGGGGGCGGGGCGGCGGGGGGGGGGGGGGTTTGCAAGTCAGTTAAGCAATTAAGAAATAACAATGAAGTTGGGTGATTCTCAAAATATCGAAAGGCGGGCGTAACAAAAAGCTTGTGTTATTACGTAACCAGGGGGGGGGGGGGGGGGGGGGGGGGGGGTTTGCAAGTCAGTTAAGCAATTAAGAAATAACAATGAAGTTCGGTGATTCTCAAAATATCGAAAGGCGGGCGTAACCAAAAGCTTGTGTTATTACGTAACCCGTGGCGTGCTGATTAAAGCACAAAAGGGTCATCTGATTTGTTGAGTAGAAGTACAGGTGAGATATTGCTAAACGTGGAATGATGTATAATCTCGTTTTGAAGTTAAAAAAAATAAAAATAATGTCAGGTGGTGTCTTGTTGACATTGATTTATCCTTATCTCTCTCTTAAGTCATGTTTTCTAACCATGCTGCCCGTACTCAATCCTTCACCTACACAGTCAGCAATATGCTAAGAGAGTGGTAGACAGAGATGGGTAGGGCGAGGGAGATAGAGATTAAGAAATGTAGAGAAGGCGATTTAGAGTGGAGAGAACGTACAGATGGCAGAGAGACAGAGAGGAAGAGTGGAGAGAAGGGAGAGAAGGAAAAGATGTCAGAGAGGTAGAGAGGAGAGAAGGGAAAGAAGGATGAGCTGTCACAGACAAGGAGAGAGAGAGTACAAAGAAAGAAGAGAGATAAATCGAGAGAGAGAGAGTGGGGGAAGATGTGAGAAATGTAGAGAGCTAGAGAGGGAGGGTGAAGAGAAGGGAAAGATGGAAGAGAGACAGAGAGTGGGGAGAGAGGAGAGACGGCAGAGATACACAGAGGGAGAGTGGTGAGAAAGGAGAGATGGCAGAGAGACAGAGATGAAGGGTGGAGAGAGAAAAACGAGTACAAAAAAAGAAAGAATAAGATGAAGTTCACTGATAATATTTTGCTACATAAATTGCTACTTGCATATTTTAATACGTCTTATTCATAACCAGCACTCGCTTAACGCACATTGCAACTCCACTAAGATGTCTAACTAGCTATCACTCCACTAAGATGTCTATCTAGCTATCACGCCACTCAGGTGTCTATCTAGCTATCACTCCACTAAGATGTCTAACTGGCTATTACTCCACTAAGATGTCTATCTAGCTATCACTCCACTAAGATGTCTATCTAGCTATCACTCCACTAAGATGTCTATCTAGCTATCACTCCACTAAGATGTCAATCTAGCTATCACTCCACTAAGATGTCTATCTAGCTATCGCTCCACTAAGATGTCTATCTAGCTATCACTCCTATAAGATGTCTATCTAGCTATCACTCCACTAAGATGTCTATCTAGCTATGAGTCCACTAAGACGTCTATCTAGCAATTGCTATGAGATCAGATGACGAAGCAAAATTAATTCCTCTGAATACAACTGAGTGCTAGACGACACAAGTATTTTTAAAAAGCGACCAAATCAGTGACCACTTTCAACAGCAGAAGTAAAACTCATTTATGTAAACAATTATAATTTTACACTCCAAGTGAAATCAGGACACACGTGAATATTCTTCTGATAGCCGGTATCACACTCGACTCACTACTCCAGCAATAATACCCTGTATATTACTTGACGTACTACTCCAGTAATAATAGCATGTATATTACTTGACTTACTACTCCAGTAATAATAACGTGTATGGTACTTGACTTGCTACTCAAGTAATAATAGGCTGGATGGTACTTGACTTACTACTCCAGTATTAATAGCATGTATGGTACTTGACTTACTACTCCAGTAATAATAGCCTGTATGGTAATTGACTTACTATCCAGTAATAATAATTACTACTCTAGTAATGAGACCATGTATATTACTTGATTTACATCCCCAGTAATAATAGCCTGTATGGTACTTGACTTACTACTCCAGTAATAAAAGCCTGTATATTACTTGATTTACTACTCCAGTAAAGCTATGCTGTGTATTACTTGACTTACTACTCCAATATTTATAACCTGTAATTGACATTTTAACATATTTGTCAATGTTTCAGGTGTATAGTATTAAAAAAAATTCCCCATCGTCCGCTTTAAGATATTTTTATTAATCCAATCCATAGTTTACAAAAAAAGATCTTGAATTTCATACCCCCCCCCCTCCCAATCTCTATTTACCGTTAATTTATTATTCATGATATTTATAGTTTCTAGATTCTACCAGTGACATGTCACTGCCACACTAACACACGACAACATGGTGACGATCTGGCAATAACAACGAACTATTAATATTATCATCTTAAAGCTCAGACGCGGGGGGGTAGGGTGGTGGGGGGGGTAGGGGTGGGGGGGGGGGGTGTCTTTACTGTACCAAGCTGTACCAAGAAGTGAAATAAAGCTCATACCATAAATTATCTTTATAAATAATTAATTACGACAACATGGTGACGATCTGGCAATAACAACGAACTATTAATATTATCATCTTAAAGCTCAGACGCGGGGGGGTAGGGTGGTGGGGGGGGTAGGGGTGGGGGGGGGTGGTGTCTTTACTGTACCAAGCTGTACCAAGAAGTGAAATAAAGCTCATACCATAATTTATCTTTATAAATAATTAATTCATTTCTTCGTAAAAAAAAATCAAGAATAATAATAATTATAATAAGTATTCACTGATACCTTATTTAAGTCAACTGTACAACACAAGCTTTTCCTTTTTTTTTACCCCAAAGCAGTGAATTAGAATGAAATCAAAACGTAATCTCTCAACCCAACTCCTAGTTTAGTATAAAATAATGCATCATTTCTATCAGAAACTCTGTTTCGTCATATCTCATTTTTTTTTTCTTTCTTTTTTAAAGTGGACAAGAATCATGTTGGGAAATAGCCAAAGAGGGGGCTTGGGGGGATTTCATGACGTAGACTGTATTTCATCTCTTTATACCTTTTCTGTATATATTTACTTGATGTATGATATGTGTGTGAAAAGTGTATGATATTTGTGTATGTTATGTGTATGACATGTACATGAAATGTGTACGATATGTGTGGGAAAAGTGTACGATATGTGTGTGAAAAGTGTATGATATGTGTATGATATGTGTATAACATGTACATGAAATGTGTACGATATGTGTGTGAAAAGTGTACGATATGTGTGTGAAACGTGAAAGATGTGTGTGAGTGAAACGTGTACGATATGTGTGTGAAAAGTGTATGATATGTGTGCATGATATGTGTACGACATGGACATGAAATGTGTACGATATGTGTGTAAGGCTTATGACATGTGTGTGTTATTTGCATGGTTCGGATATGTTATGTGTATGACATGCGTATGGTAAGTTTATGATAGCTCTATGATATGTGTAAGACACTTGTAGGATATGTTTATTATATGTGTATGATGCGTGTGTGATATGAGTATGATATGCATGTGTTATGTGTGTGGTAGGGGTATGATGTGTGTGTATGTTATATGTATGTCAAATGCAAGCCATCTGTGCTTGTTACAATGTGTTTCGTATGCGTGTGTCATATGTATGTGTCATCTGTATGTGTACCCATTACTTATGTCTAAAAAGGGTAGGGTTCGTTTGACCAACACGCAATTTAAAAAAATCCACTACGGTGATATATACATATAGTTCACTACACTTGATCGTGGAGCTTACTTTTCACCGAACCTACAACACATGGGGTAAACATTTATTTTTCCCCACAAGACCACAATGTATTTCTATTTGTGAAATATTAGAACACACAATTCATCTATCTTCCCTCAATGAACAATTATGGGATCCATTACCAACGACTTGACCGCAATCGAACCTAGGCTGCTCTTACTTTAAGTTATCATTTAGGTGCAACATTAACTCTGGAGAATAGTTTACGTCAAAACAATTCTGATAGCACTTTAAAAATTAAGAAACACTAACTTCAACAACCTCCATTAATCAGCTACCGCGGCGCGGGACGTACAGTCTGAAAACACTTACAGCCAGAAAACACTTACCTCGTTAAGTCAAATTAATTCCAAATGAATCTCCTCGAGCAGAGTACGAGAATTAAAGCATGTAAAAGTACACATCCGTCTTTGTACGTTCACTTTCATTAGTCCATGATTCCTGGCGAAGTAGCCGATGAGCTCGTGTCTTACAAACAGCAGTGTTTCCTAACGTAGCTGTAACGAGAATGGCACTGAATAGTTGCACTCACGGTGCCCCGGTGAGCAACGAAACGAAGGTGTGGGGGTGAGTGTGGTGGGGTGAGTCCTTCGGTCACGGTAGACACGGCGAATTGACCCCTGAACTACTCTGCCGGTCCCAACCACAAACAGGCCGTGGTTGTTAGTCGGAAACATCTAACTCGGGTTGTCAGTCGGAAACAACCAACGTTGGCTGCCACTCGTACACGACCAAAATTGCGCTGTCACTACTACACAAACAAACATGTGATGTCAGTCCAAAAACAACCGACATGGGTTGCCAGTCCTACACAACCAGCCTGGGTTGTCAGACGTATACATCCAGCCTGCGTTGTCAGTCGGGCATAACCCACATGGGTTGTCACTCCTACAACAACAACCACCTGGACTGTCAGTTGTACACAACCAACCGGGGATGTCAGTCGTGCGCAAACAACCCGGGTTGCCAGTCGTACACAACTAACTACAGTTGTCACAAAAAAACAAAAAAACACAACCTCGGTTGTCACTCCTACACAAAAAATCTGGGCTGTGTAGAGTAAACACTACGTTTCTAAAACTTTGTCTCGGAGGTGTTGAAAGAGAGAACGAATTATGAAAGTCTTATTTTGAAAGTATTTTTTGAAAAAAAGATAAGTTCCGGAGGCGTTTAAGACCACGTGCGCGAAGACATTAACTCCACCCAGACGCCATCTTAATAAATCCATGCCGACGTCATCACTCTACACTAACCATCCCCCGCTCCCGACTCCAACAGCCGTCCAACTCACTCCGTGTAGATAACAGTTTATTTTTGCGAGCCCTTGGCGGCCGTATCTTGACATCTCCCCCCCCCCC
>CAXITT010000794.1:292425-334789 GCA_964033795.1 Lymnaea stagnalis
TGCATGTGTGTAGGTTTGTATGTGTTTATCCATGTGTGCGTAATGTATGTATGTGTGTATGTGTGTGTATCTTTGCATGTGTATGTATGTATGTATGTATGTTTGTATGTATAAATGTATGTATGTATGTATGTATGTATGTATGTATGTATGTATGTATGTATGTATGTATGTATGTATGTATGTATGTATGTATGTATGTATGTATGTATGTATGTATGTATGTATGTATGTATGTATGTATGTATGTATGTATGTATGTATGTATGTATGCATGTATGTATGTATGTATGTATGTATGTATGTATGTATGCATGCATGTATGTATGTATGTGTGTATGTATGTATGTATGTATGTATGTATGTATGTATGTATGTATGTATGCATGCATGCATGCATGTATGTATGTATGTATGTATGTATGCATGTATGTATGCATGCATGCATGCATGTATGCATGTATGTATGTATGTATGTATGTATTTATGTATGTATGCATATATGTATGTATGTATTTGTGTATGTATGTATGTATGTATGTATGTGTGTTTGTATGTATGTGTGTGTATGCTCTCTGATGCGTTCAAGGACTCCACCAAGGGATGGCCAATCCGGTTTCGCACTGATGGATCAGTATTTAACCTTAGGTGGCTTCAAGCTAAAACCAAGGTCAAACATAAGACCATCAACGAGCTTCTGTTTGCAGACGATTGTGTCCTCAACGCTCCTCAGAATTCGTCTTGCATCACAGCGTTGATATCTTCTCTGAGCCCTGCAATTGCTTTGGCCTCACAATCAACACAAAGAAGACTGAGGTGATGTATCAGCCAGCTCCCAGTAAGCACTACGTTGAACCCAACATCATCATCAGTGGACAGCTTCTCAACCCGGTGGATATATTTACTTACTTAGGCAGCACCCTCTCTAGATCTGTCGTCATGGATGATGAAACGAATGGCAAACTCGCAAAAGCTAGTGCCCTATTTGGCTGGCTCCGCAGCACTGTTTGGGTCAGGAGAGGTATCAGACGAGAAACGAAGATCAAGGTCTATAGCGCAGCAGTTCTCCCGACACTGCTCTACGGATGTGAAACGTGGACAGTCTACCAGCGTCACGCCAAGAAACTGAATCATTTTCACACAACCTGCCTCAGGAAACTCCTCGGCATCAGGTGGCAAGACAAAGCTCCCGACACCAAGGTCCTTGCTAGAGCGAACCTACCTAGTATCTTCACCACTCTGATGCAGTCTCAGCTCCGTTGGATGGGACACGTAGCCCGTATGGAAGACCACCGGCTACCAAACCAGATATACTTCGGAGAACTCACAATATGCCAGCGCTCCAAAGGAGGTGAAAAAAAAGCGTTACAAAGACTCACTGAAAATGGCCCTAAAGGCCTTTAGCATAAACCCTACTCAATGGATACAAACATCCCAGGACAGAGCCAGGTTGAAAGCTTATGTCAAATATGGGTCTAATTCCCACGAAGCTAATAGGATATCCACAGCTGAGACACGCAGGCTTGTTCGAAAGAGCAACATTAGGTCACCGTCTGAAGCAACTATCCCCTGCCCGCGGTGCTAAAGATTATTCCGAGCACGGATCGGTCTAGCAAGCCACCTACGAGCTCACCGTAACCCACCCTCCCCCTAACCTTTGGATGACCCGATGGTCCTAGTCGACTTCGACAAGCGAACAAAAACATGTATGTGTGTGTTTGTGTGTGAAGATTTCATATACTTTGATATTAACCATTTTGAGATTCCGAATTTCAAAATACATTATTATTTTTTAATTGAAGACGAGACACTGTGCTGAGTACAATAACTTGCACATCAACGGTACGCTAGGAGACACATACCATACAAATAAAAAATACTTGACAGATTCCCTGACACATCAACGCTATGAGACCAGACAAATACCATACAAATAAAATTTGGTTGACAGATTCCTTGGCATATCAACGCTATTAGAGGCGACACATACCATACAAACAACATATACTTGACAGATTCCTTGACATATCAATGCTATGAGACCAGACACATACCATACAAATAACATATAATTGACAGATTCCCTGGCACATCAACGCTGTGAGACCAGACAAATAACATACAAATAACATATACTTGACAGATTCCTTAACACATCAACGCTATGGGACCAGACACATACCATACAAATAACATATACTTGACATATTCCTTAACACATCAACGCTATGAGACCAGACAATTACCATACAAATAACATATGCTTGACAGATTCCCTGACACATCAAGGCTATGAGACCAGACACATACCATACAAATAACATATACTTGACAGATTCCTTAACACATCAACTCTGTGAGACCAGACACATGCCATACAAATAACATTTACTTGACAGATTCCTTAACACATCAACGCTATGAGACCAGACACATACCATACAAATAACATATACTTGACAGATTCCTTAACACATCAACGCTGTGAGACCAGACACATACCATACAAATAACATTTACTTGACAGATTCCTTAACACATCAACGCTATGAGACCAGACACATGCCATACAAATAACATATACTTAACAGATTCCTTAACACATCAACGCTATGAGACCAGACACATACCATACAAATAACATTTACTTGACAGATTCCTTAACACATCAACGCTATGAGACCAGACACATACCATACAAATAACATTTACTTGACAGATTCCTTAACACATCAACGCTATGAGACCAGACACATACCATACAAATAACATTTACTTGACAGATTCCTTAACACATCAACGCTATGAGACCAGACACATGCCATACAAATAACATTTACTTAACAGATTCCTTAACACATCAACGCTATGAGACCAGACACATGCCATACAAATAACATATACTTGACAGATTCCTTAACACATCAACGCTATGAGACCAGACACATACCATACAAATAACATTTACTTGACAGATTCCTTAACACATCAACGCTATGAGACCAGACACATACCATACAAATAACATTTACTTGACAGATTCCTTGAAGCATCCAGTCAACCAAACTCTCGCGGCCGGCAAAGAGGTTATCCTTACTGGCATACAACCACTCAGAATGGACGCATCGAATGATAATGAAGAGGCTGAAGATGATAAGGCTCTTCGGGAAGTTTCAGTTTGAGAACCCTTGCTTAAGACCACGCACTTTGAAACAGGACCCAATGCAATTTAACCGGACCCACATTTGTGAAGGTTTGGACCGTTCAAATAACACGAAATATGCACCTGAACCCCCTTCTTATTCATCTATATCTTTTGAGGCTTGAAAGGAAAGGAAAAAAATAAGGTTAAAAAAATAACATCTTTTGTTGTTGTTTTCCCTTAGGCAACCAATAACCTTTGACCCGATAAAATAAAAAATAAAAATATATATATATTTTTTTAAATTTAAAATATTTCAAAGAAGATACTTTTTAAGAGCACTTTTTTAAAGCGCCCACATGATGAAAATGCAGTAAGCCGAGTGTTAAAATTTAATTTAGTTTTTTTTATTTATGTATATTTGATTTTGTAATTTAGAATTTGATTATTTAATTGATTTTTTGGGATCAACATTAGCTTCGTGTATCGTTTTTTTTTCTACATTTCTTTACTGAGGTTCAGTCCTTTGTTACGCACGGTTCATCTAACGACCCATATCTTAAAACAGAGAACATTTGTAAATATATTATATGAGTGTCCGTAACACCACCTTATAAAACATTGGCCCAAAAAATGTAAACAAATTAACGAAAAGAGCAAGAAGATATTGATACAACTTGATCGAATGTTTCTCGGAGAGTGTCACTTTTGGTAAGTGATACATTTTATTATAATCGTAGAGACACGTCAATGAATATGAACTGATTATTTTCAAAAAATACTAATAAGACGCAAGTACACTTAAAGTAAATTATTGTAAAAAAAGTCAATCAAGATTACGGAGATCACATTTGCGTAAATACAACTGAAGGGTTCAAGGGAAAAACCAGTGATGTCAGTTTTTCAACATTTCTATGTTATCTCCCTTGTGGCTAAATGCCATTTAATAGAATAATATGATACATAGGTCCAACTGAAAAAGCAGCGTAGTCAATACATAAATACGTAGACATCTTGATATTTTCATACTTTTATGAAGAATTTTCAAACTTTAAATTCAATTTTCTCAAAACTCTCAAAACCTGACATCATCGGTTTTTCCCTTGAGCCCGTCAACTGTAAAGACATTTTTAAATATTGTTTCTGTATGTCGTTCATTTATATAACATGAATCCAAGCTATACATATAATATGTTAGAACGGTTGTGTTATGTGATCGTTGCATAAAACCTTCACACATAGTCACTACGTCACAACTCCAATTGCAAGGGTAAAATGCGACTTATCAAAGTACTCCAGAGTATGAATAAAAAAAAATATTAATTTAACATCAAAGATAGTTTTACATAGCTTTGACATATGGCCTGGACATTGTATCATTAAATATTTACAAATCGTGAATCAACATATTAACCTTTTGTGTATGCCAGCCAGCTAAAGTACAATATGACCCAAGTGAGCAGGTGAAAAACAGCAGTTATCACAAAGTTATTTCAACAAAATTGATTGTCCCTTTCTGCTCGTATTCTGTTCGTTGCATGCGATGGAATGTCGTGGTCTGTTAATGTCACAAAAATGGATTGTCAATATGTCTAGCTATGTGAAGAATAAGAGACGGTGTGATGTACTCAATGGGCGCAGTGTCAATGCGAGGAAAATCGGCTGGGAGAAAATTGGATTGTCTGAAATAGATTTATTTGAACTGAAAGTCTTTTCTATGGATCAACTAACAATTTTTTTGTCTTTTCAATTTTCCACACAGGATGTTGGAAATTTATGTACATGTCTCACCACATCTCCGCACAATGGTGGAGATCTCTAAACGTTTCTTAATACATTTAATACAAACATTCTTTAGATTGTCTCATCGTCGTGCATCTCTATTTGAAATCTTGACCTTTCACCCCATACGCGTAGAGCTCTTTATCAACTCATTGAAGAAATATGTTAAGAATGACGCAGCAATAGGCGTGTCTTGAAAATATATAAATGCCATGATATACATCATTGTTTTGTGCTCATTTTTAAAATTCGATATCTTCACGTGTGTCCTAATGTCCAAGAAGTTTGTTGTGCAACTGGACATTAACACTTGTGTCTCAATGTCCATGAAGTTTGTTGTGTAACTTGGCATCTTCACTTGTGTCTGAATGTCCAAAAAGTGTGTGTGTAACTGGACATGAACACTTGTGTCTAAACGTCCATGAAGTTGGTTGTGTGCTTGACCTTGACCCAAATGTATCCCCGGCGTTCCTCTTGGCCAGATTTGTTGGTCAGATTCAGCTCTCTCCTACAGGTGGTAAAACAAAAGAATTATTTTATGCTGTTGACGACAATTGTAAAACTAAAGCACGAATCGCCAAGATGACGGTTCCACATATGGACATCACTCGTTAATTCGCTTTTACACTTTGACCAGACTGTGAGCAGTCGCTTAACTAGAGTTGTCGACGCCCCTGGGCAGTCCTTGATTTCACCGCCCTCCATTTAACGAAAAACACAAAACAATCAGAATAAGTTGTATCAATATCAGAATACACATAAAGCATAAAGTATCTAAAGTATATGACATGATCAAAAAGTGTATCCTAAAATAAGCGCCCCCCACCCCCCCTTCCGACCGCCCCCCTTCCCCCCCCCCCCCCCCCCACAGAATAAGTTGTATCAATATCAGAATACACATAAAGCATAAAGTATCTAAAGTATATGCCATGATCAAAAAGTGTATCCTAAAATAAGCGCCCCCCCCCCCCGTTTCGGACCGCCCCCTTTGTCCCCCCCCCCCACCTCTTCCAACGCCCATGACTGTAATATTCACTGAGTTAAACGAGCACTCATGTACAGATAGCATTAGTTTATTCTTTAGTAAGAAACATTTATACACACAAAAAATAATTATGATGAATATTATACGTATAGAATAAAACTGAAGAGTAAATGAGTACTAGAAGATGAGTCCCGTTATTACCTCCAGATTTTCTCTCCCTGCGAATATTCTTGGACGGTGGACGGTGTTAACGTTGTCCTTCCAATCAGGTCGTCCTTCAGGCGATGTTTTACCCATGCCTTAAATCGGATTACAATCAATAGTAACTAAGAAAATAGTTCAATAAATCGAATTTGAAAAATAATTTAAAAAATAGTGTTTGTGTTTCCTAAAATGCATGTGCTGATGCAAGGGAAGCGTACCCCAGACTTCCCCAAAACATCAGTTCAACTAAACCGAATGCTTCAGTTAAACTAAACGTTAACCTTCAGTTCAACTCAACCCAATGCTGCAGTTCAACGCATCCCAAAACTTCAGTTCAACTCAACCCAAAGCTTCAGTTAAACTCATCCCAATACTTCAGTTCAACTCTAGCCAATGCTTCAGTTCAACTCAACCCAATGCTTCAGTTCAACTCATCCTATTACTTTAGCTCAACTGAACCCAGTATTTCAATTCATCCCAATACTTCACTTCAACTCAACCCAATACTTCAGTTCAATTCGTTACTTCTTGGGGGGTTCTCGATTCCACATATCAATGTAAATAATACAAATGTCGGTAAAAATAATATAAATATCGTTATAAAAATAAATATTCAAAGATGTAAAAGATTTATTGGTGTCAATAAGACGAGTCTTCGAGTCTTTTCCCCTGATGTTAGTTTACCTCTATAACAATATCATCATCAGGATGTTCTCTGTACAGCGTAACTCGTTCCTTCCACTCCGGATTACTGGACTTGACTGTGCACCCTGACCTCGTCAGCTTCTTCTCACACTTGATGAGGTAGTAAACTTCTTGATCTGGGCATAAAACATTGCTTTGATGTCTTCCATTCGGTAATCAAAATGTTCATTTCAAAATGTCCAGATCAAAATGTTCATCTCATAATGTCCATCTCAAAATGTCCAGATCAAAAAGTCCATCTTATAATGTCCATCTCAAAAACTACCATCTAAAAATGTCCATAGCATAATGCCCATCTCAAAATGTCCATCTCAAAATGTAAATCTCAAAATGCTCATCTCAAAATGTTGATTTCAAAATAACCATCTCAAAATGTCCATCTCAAAATGTCATCTCAAAATGCTCATCTCAAAATGTTAATCTCAAAATGTCCATCTTATAATGTCCATCTCATAATGTCCATCTCAAAATACTCTTCTCAAAATGTTAATTTCAAAATGTCCGTCTTATAATGTCCATCTCAAAATGTCCATCTAAAAATGCTCTTCTCAAAATGTCCATGTCAAAATGTCCATGTGAAAATGTCCATCTCAAAATGTCCATCTCAAAATGTCCATCTCATAATGGCCATCTCAAAATGCTCATCTCAAAATGGTAATTTCAAAATGTCCGTCTTATAATGTCCATCTCAAAATGTCCATCTAAAAATGCTCTTCTCAAAATGTCCAGATCAAAATGTACAGATCAAAATGTCCATCTCATAATGTGCATCTCAAAATGTCCATCTCAAAATGTCCATCTCATAATTTCCATCTCAAAATGCCCATCTCATAATGTCCATCTTAAAATGTCCATCTCAAAATGCTCATCTCAAAATGTTAATCTCAAAATTACCATCTCAAAATGTCCATCCAAAAATTTCAATATTTAATCAATTTAAAGGGTCGTAATAATTCAACTCGATAATAAGATAACTGGTCATTTATTTTATTACAAAATCGATATGTATTTTTCCCTATTTATTAAGGGTTATTGTTTAATTCCAGACTTTTGCATTGCATCATTGTTATTTAAATCATTTTAAAATTATTTTATTAACGGTAAGCATAAAGTATAAAACGTGTAATAACTTTGCTTGTCAAACTATATCGAGCTGACCCCATGGACTAGAGACCGACCGAATTTCGGCTTCGGCTTCGGTTTTGGCTTCGGGTTCGGCACCGAAAGTGGTCATTTTATAACTCTCGGCCAAGTTTCGGTTTCGACCGAAACTGAAAGTTAACTTTCGGCTTAATTTCGGTTTTGGCCGAAAGAGAAAAGTTAACTTTCGGTTTTTTTCGGTTTTGGCCGAAATTGACTTAGACTTTCAACCATCTGGCCGAAAGTGACTGAGGTTTTCGATCATCTAATTCTCAGCAAAAGCGATATTTAACAACAAAATTAGCAACATTTAAGAACAAACTAAACGAGCTTTAAGAACAAATTAAGCGGTCTTTAAGAACAAACTAAACGATGTTTAAAACGAATAAAGTGATATTTTAAAACAAAAAAGCGATCTTTAATTTAAAAAAAACTAAACGATCTTAAAGAACAAACTAAGCGATTTTTAAGAACGATCTAAATGATCTTTAAGAACAAAACAAATGATCTTTAATAGTAAACTAAATGATTTATAAGAATAAACTAAGCGATCAAAAACTGAAAACTAAGTGTTTTTTAGGAACAAACTAACAGATCTTTAAGAACAAACTAAGCGATCGTTATGAAAAAACTATGTGATCTTTGACAACAAAATAAGCGATCTTAACGATTTTTAATAACAAACTAAAAGATCTATACAAACAAACTAAATGTTCGTTAAGAACAAACTGAATGATCTTTAAGAACAACTAAGTGATATTTAAGAACAAAATCAATGATCTTTAAGAACAAACTTAGCGATCTTTATGAACAAACTAAACGATCTATTAATAACACAAACTAAGCGATCGTTAAGAAAAAAAAATTAGCGATCTTTTTTTAACAAGGTAAATGATCTTTAATACCAAACTAAAAGATCTTTATACAAAAACTAAGCGATCTTTAAGAACAAACTAAGCTAAAAACAAAAATAAACGATTTTTAACAAGAAACTAGCGATCTTTATGAACAAAATAAACGATCTTTAAGAACAAAAAAGCGATCTTAAACAAAAAACTGAACGATCTTTAACAACAAACTAAGCGATCTTTAAGAACAAACTCAACGATCTTTAAAATCAAGATGTTAGATTAGATGTTTATTTATTAATATTCACGATTATCTCATTTTTTATAAAAAGAATGTAAATATATATACTTTCCCCCTTCTTTTTCGATGTATGCAGAATGTATGCGGGAACGAATTTCAAAATATCTAAATATTTCATTTTCAGTTTCGGCTTGGGCTTCGGTTTCGGCCGAAAATCATTTTTAACTTTCGGCTCATTTTCGGCTTCGGCCGAAATCAGAAAATCACTTTCGGTCGGTCTCGACCATGGACAAAAAGTTACGAGATTGCCCAACAAAATAAAATAAAATAGCACATCTGAACATGTGGAGAGTTTGAAAAAAATCCATGCACCATCTCATGCACCATCTCATGCACCATCTCATGCACCATCTCATGCCCCATCTCATGCATCATCTCATGCCCCATCTCATGCACCATCTCATGCACCATCTCATGCACCATCTCATGCACCATCTCATGCACCATCTCATGCACCATCTCATGCACCATCTCATGCACCATCTCATGCACCATCTCATGCACCATCTCATGCACCATCTCATGGATCTTCCACCTTGATGACGTATTAAAATAAACCTACAACTGACAACACCTGGAACAGCCAATATAAAACGTACCCTTGCCAACATCTGAAATGGTCAGCATAAACTTACCTTCGCCAGCACCTGGGATGGTCAGATCCTCCAACTTGCGGACGGTCACAGCAGTTGCCGCTAGTTTAGGTTTTCTGAAAAATCTCGGAGGGCTCGGCCCATCTTTGGTCAGTTCTCTGAAGAAAATGAAACAACTCCTCAGACTGGCAACATTGTCTACAAAAACCAGATAACAGTAAACACCAGATAACAGTAAACACCAGATAACAGTAAATGCCAGATAACAGTAAACACCAGATAACAGTAATACAGCTTTTAAAAAAATAAAAATAATTAAAACCATTCTACTGTGGTTTAAGACGAAGAACTCACTGAAACATAATACAAGGTGAATGGTGATTTTAAGAAACGTTCCGTTCCAAATGGTTATATTTACTAGCACAAAACCGTATCCGTTCAGCCTCGTTTATAAAAATCCGACACACGCTAGCTGTTAAAAATTGGTTTTAACCTTTTGTTGAGCTCATAAATGACATGATGGCCTGATAAGTCAGTTGTAATAATTATTACGGCCTAAAAATGTAATCCTTGGTCGTCCGGCCATTTTACAGGTAGAAGTGCAGAAATGTGTGTGATTTTTCGTTATTGCAAGAGGTTAGGCTGTTATTGGTGTTATTGGAACCGGTTGGTTTGTTATTGATGTTATTGCAACCGGTTGGGTTGTTATTGGTGTTATTGGAACCGGTTGCATTGTTATTGGTGCTATTGGAACCGGTTGGGTTGTTATTGGTGCTTTTGGAACCGGTTGTTAGTGGTGGTAGTTTTAAGGGGTTAATATTGGTGTTACTGGTGTTTTGGAAGGGGTTAATAATGGTGTTACCGGTGTTATTGGAAACCGGTTGGGTTATTAGTGGTGGTAGTTTTAATGGGTTAATATTGTGTTACTGGTGTTTTTGGAAGGGGTTAATAATGGTGTTACCGGTGTTATTGGAAACCGGTTGGGTTATTAGTGGTGGTAGTTTTAAGGGGTTAATATTGGTGTTACTGGTGTTTCTGGATGGGGTTAATATTGGTGTTACTGGTGTTTCTGGATGGGGTTAATATTGGTGTTACTGGTGTTTCTGGATGGGGTTAATATTGGTGTTACTTGTTTTATTGGAAACCGTTGGGTTGTTAGTGGTGGTAGTTTTAAGGGGTTAATATTGGTGTTACTGGTGTTTTTGTAAGGGGTTAATGATGGTGTTACCGGTGTTATTGGAACGGGTTAATATTGGTGTCAACTTGAACAAGATCAAGATTCAGCAGCAAATAAACTCTGAGCGTGGCTGACAGAGATCAAGATTCAGCAGCAATTCAACTCTGAGCGTGGCTGACAGAGATCAAGATTCAGCAGCAATTCAACTCTGAGCGTGGCTGACAGAGATCAAGTTTTCAAGATTTAGGGGCGCAGATAACACTGCTTTTAATAAACATACAAGAAATTTTAAATAACGTTTGCATAACAATTTTTTATGTTAGTTACTTGCAGTTTGTGGCATTTTTTTTTCTTCTGGTCACGGTGCGCATTTCGCCAACAGATTATAACTCTATGTACTTAACCGAACCAATTTTAAGTGTTCATGGGTCGGGACAAGAATTTTCGCGAACTAATCGCTGCATAGTTCTGAATAATGTTTATGCTCACCTCAAAGTAAAGTCGTCTTTGCTGTAGATTCGCAGTAGGTATTTTCCCTCATATCCGGGGTCAAAGGTCGAAGGTAAAAGACAGTAGCTGCCTTGTTTGAGTAGAACACGGTTGAATGTGCTGCGGGACTTGTTGAATGGGGTCACGTGTACGTCGTCCATTCTGTCGTGCATCCTGAACTTTCTATGGAGATCTATCTGCAGTGAACTATAATCTATTAGCGAAGCCCTAGCTTTTTTTTTCAACCAGTGGCGTACTTTAAATAAAGGAGGTCCGGGACGAGCCCCCAAAAGTGTGCCCCCAAAACACGAAATGTATTTAATGTTTTATATATTCCTGAAAAAAGTCCCCCCCCCCGGGGCAGTCACCCCTTTCCCACCATCCTTGGTCCGCCAATGGTTATCCATTACTACCACAGTAATATATTACATCTCATGTTTCAAAGATGAATCTAATCACATTCACTAAAGCGCATTGCCCTTTAATTGTTTGCTATCCTTTCTTTATGATTTTATGAAAATTAAAATTTTCAAACTCTTACTACATCATTAAATCATTCTTGCTTAGTGTTTATTTTGAAAATAGGATACTAAAAATAAAAGGGGAATTGCATCATTAAATTTCTTACTTAGCATCAATATCTAATGTGCTATCAGTAGCTCTAGTAAACGTGACTGAAATCCTTATTATAGTAATTGGATTTAGCGTAAGTTGTGAAATGTCGTAGATATGAAGATTTTGTGCAATGTTTTTTTGGAAAGATGTGTTACTGGGATTATGTCAGGTGGAAGGAAAGCAATCTCGGGCCATGATGAGAAATGCTTGGATCTAGAGATCCGCGCTCGTGTTGTTGTTGTTTTTTTCTTATATGAACTTTACCCATAAAAGAAATGAAGACTTTGCGCTGCGGCCAGGTCGGGTATGAAAGTTTAATGTAAGTTTTTTATTGGCGCACAAAAATGAAGGTCTTTCCTGTGCGCGGTGCGAAAAAAATAGTGATGAATAGCTTTTCTCATTGCATGTGAACAGAGTGTTGTGTTTTAATTTATTTTGCAAACTTGACGCACCTAGAGATTAAATATCGACGTAGGCGGCGCGTCTGCTTCTTAGGAATTATTTCAAAAGACTTAATCTTAAGTATTCGTGTCGACTGCAACAGTTATCAAGATAGTGTTGAAATCATCCACACCTTTTTGACGACGCAGACTTTCAGAAACTGTATAATGAAGAGAAAACCTAAGCATTATAGATTACCTGATAATACCAAAGAATATAGATTACCTGATAATGCCAAAGAATATAGATTACCTGATAATGCCAAAGAATATAGATTACCTGATAATGCCAAAGAATATAGATTACCTGATAATGCCAAAGAATATAGATTACCTGATAATGCCAAAGAATATAGATTACCTGATAATGCCAAAGAATATGGTTTACCTAATAATACCAAAGAATATAGATTACCTGATAATACCAAAGAATATAGATTACCTGATAATACCAAATAATATAGATTACCTGATAATACCAAAGAATATAGATTACCTGATAATACCAAAGAATATAGTTTACCTGATAATACAACCGCATATAGATTACCTCATAATACCAAAGAATATGGTTTACCTGATAAAACCGAAGCGTATAGCTTACCTGATGCACCGATACACCGATGGAGTGACTCTCTTCTCGCCGTGACCTCCTGTCCTCTTGCTCGAGGGAGATCGTCAGTTCCTGCTCGTCTTTGTGAATCTCAACAACAAACTGCGATGAACATGAAATTATAACCAGCTTTCTGTTTAACCCTGTGTAAGCGATATCTACGATATAAACATGATATCTACGACCCTATCTCTAACTTTTTAATCAACAACACCCTTGAGAGAAATATGAACAACTATTTGAGGTTCTGTTGGCTTCATAATGTTGAGCGATGGGGTTTTCATATGTGGCAATGTGCCACATTTTGTTTTATGTATCATTTCTTTGTATGTAGATGGGTGCCACCTACGTTTTGTCCGGTGCCACCTATGGGGTTTTTCTTTTCCATGTACACAGTCACTGAGCGTGGCATACCTCTGTCCCACGGGAGACCTGTCCCACATGGGGACTGGGGGGAAACAGCTCATGACGTGGACGCTATCGTGACGATATAAGGGGGGGGGGATTTAAACCCGGTGTGTGACTTTCTGAGCTGTGTACGAGTACTCAGCCGTGTCTGATACTGAGTGAGTACATTTGACAGGTTTGTGTGAGAGATTTTACTATCCACGGATTGTACCTAAGAATAAAGCTATAGTTCTTAGACCTTAGACCTGTTTCAGTGATTGTGTTGTATTTAAACTGTGTAAGCCACGCCGCCACACGGCTGCAGCTTTTTTACGTCGTCGTCAGTATACAGTGTGGATCGGCTACAGTGTGGATCGGCTACAGTGTGGATCGGCTACACATTACATTGACTAGTAATGGCACGAAGAGAAAAAAATGGCGGCCGAGATACGTCATAAGTCCAACTACTAAAGTTACTTGACAAAACATTCATTCAAGTAACGCACTTTAAAAGATTCCCAATTAGAGCTAGCCCCCCCCCCCCAACCAGGTACGTCATCGCACATGAACTTCATTAATATTATAATGCACCGACCCCCTTTTTTACACCAACTATTTTTCGTAAAATAAAAGAAAATACTACGCACCACCTGCACTTATGGTTGGTGTAAGAATCTCAATGAGCTCAGTTGTAGGAAATGCTATTTTAATGAAATCAGCGCCACCTGATTACCTGATTAACGTTAGTGACATTGTAAAGAACTCGGCATCTGGATATTTAAATGAAGATTATTTCTGTAAAATTCGGGAATTGTATATTTCGCCCTATTTCGCCCCACGACACCTAATTGCTTTCATGCATATACAATCATTAATCGTGCTCATCTGCATCATCTAGTTTTCATATTTAGATATTTTCGTTTGGTCTTTAAAATTAAATGATGCAAAAAAATTTCTGCCATTCTTTGCAGAAATAATATCCCCCACCACCACCACCTTTTTTTTTGGATCTTAATTAATACAGAAAGTTGGCGTGTCAAAATATTTCAATTTTTGTTTTAATAATTCATTCATCTCACGAATTTGTGGACAAAACCTTTGTGACAAGATAAAAAACAACCAATACTATTTTTAAACTAGCTGATAAAATCATTTCAATGTTTTTAAATCTCAATTTACGATTGCCTTATATCTTTCTAGCCACGCAGTAAAAATAATATTACAACATCAAATATAAAAAAAAATAATATTTAACAAAAAATTATTTACTTTATTTTACTTTAAAATTTCCTTGTTTATCTCAAATTTGAAAAGAAAGCAAAAACATTTTTGACCCACTAATCTTTATGCTCTAACACAAAGGTTCTCAACCGGTGGGTTGTGACTCCTTTTGGTGTCGAACGACCCTTACGCAGGAGTTGCCTAAGAACATCGGAAAACACATATTTATGAAGTAGCCACGAGAATAGTTTTATGGTTGGGGGGGGGGTCAGCAAAACATGAGGAACTGTATTAAAAGGTCACATCATTAGGAACGTTGAGAACCACTGCTCTAACGGCACCGACCTGAGGATTCTCCAAAAACGTATTGTTGTTCCCACAGCCCCCTGCCCTCTTCAAACTCTTAGACCAGCTTCCGGTGACAACCCGTTCTTTCCACGGTTTCCTCAACGTGAAGAAGTTCATGTTCAGCACGTGACAGATGTCAACGTCAGTGAAGTATTGACAGAACTCATCAAAACACATCCTGTTGGACCCCCCAAGGAAAAAAAAAAACAAAAAAAAAAACATTTTAATTTTGATTTTTAGAGCCAAACTTTGCAATTTGTGTATCATTGTATTATTGTATGTCATGTTTCTCGCAATGTTCACAGCCTTTTGTAAGTTTTTAGCAACGTTTGGGTACTATCAGTGTCAATGGTGTCGTCCTAATCCACGACGTCATTTGCGCTCTTCTTCATATCCGTGTAATTAAATAAATCATTTACGCCGTTTTATTTCCGTGTTCATTCTAATTCCATTCATGGAATATTTAAAAACATTTCGAGCTACGACCTACAAAAAAAAAAAAAATATCTTCGGAGGAAAATGAGCAAATAAGCAAACAAGGATTTGATAACAATACCGCTAATTGAAAGGAAATAAATTATTTAATTTGAGATGCATATAAATATAAATATATTTATATATATATATATATATATATATATATATATATATATAATTTGATAACAATACCGCTAATTTAAAGGAAATAAATTATTTAATTTGAGATGCATATAAATATAAATATATTTATATATATATATATATATATATATATATATATATATATATTATTGTTTCTGTTTTAACTAGCACTGCTCAACTCAATGGAATCGAGTTTAGAACACAAAAACATAATTTTGGAACCGCCCCGAACTGAAAAATAGTTGCCGTGTTCACGGACAAGTAAAATGTTTTTATTATTTTATTTTTGAACGCTCCGTCATTGACGAAAACATTTAAATAGAATCTAAGATATACGGCAGTAAAAAGAGCAAGTTACGCCCAGGTTGGCATGCACGATATTGTTTTGTGGACAGTTTCCTAATGAACACTTACCAAAACTTTCCATCATAGTTTTTCTTCAAGGTCATGCTCTTCAGATCGGACGCGTTGACCTTATCCCAATCAGGGGACCTGCAGAGAGAAAAACATTATTACAAGTACATTTTTAAAAAAAAATAAGTAAAATATGTATCTTAGACAATTTTTAATCTGAGATGCATAATGGTATATGACATCTCATTGGTCAGATTATTGTATGAGAATAAAATATTGCTTTATTCAGTTATAGTTTTATTTCTTTTTCTTTTTAATTTTTTAAGCTATTTAAAAAGAAATTAAAATAAAAAAAATCTTTTTAAAGAAATTTTCCACAAGGAATTTCTAAAATGTTCTTAAAAAAATAAACCAAAGAATTGTTTCTTATCCAAAGTAGCAATTATTATTCAAAGAAAATAAAATTAATTTTGGACAAATATATTTATTTCTTGGATAAGATATGCCATTCTTGTGAAAAAGAACAATCTTTAGCTCTAAAGATAAACACATCATACCCATCACACCAGGCTCCTTTCCAATCATCCCGACCCCAAGGGTTCCTCAACCGGACCATGGCAATCTTGTCATTTTTTTTATTCCAAAGGGACCTCGACCCCTTCAGATGGATCCTCTTGACCTGTGTCAAGCTGTAGGCGTGTCCACGGATGAGGCCGACGCTGAGTTTGGCCTCCCTCTCTGACGCATTGTTGGCCTGTGTGTAACATCATAACATGTCAAATAACTGAACGTGGACAGAGAATTTTTAATAGGTCAACTATTGATATTTTATGCAACCACCAGTGCAGTATTCCTCAACAACAACATCGGAGAATGGTTCCAGACCACGGTTGGAGTACGACAAGGCAGCCTGCTCTCCCCCACCCTATTCAACATCTTCCTAGAGAGAATTATGTCAGATGCTCTGGAAGCGCATGAAGGGACAGTCAGCATTGGTGGCAGAACAATCACCAACCTACGCTTTGCGGACGACATTAGACGTGCTGGCTGGGAAAGAAGACGAGCTAGCTGACCTGGTAAAACCTCTCGATAAGACCCCGTCGTCCTACGGCATGCTAATCAGTGCCGAGAAGACAAAACTGATGACAAATAATACCGAAGGCATCACTACTGAAATTTAGGCCGAGGAGGAAAGATTAGAAACTGTCGGCCGCTTCAAATACCTAAGAGCAGTAGTCTTAGAAGAAGGCTCCAAGCCCGAACTGATGTTCAGGATTGCACAAACTACAACAGCACTAATGAGGCTCAAGAAAATATGGAACGACAAAAATATAGCCCCAGCACCAAAATCAGGCTGATGCGCTTATTAGCCCTTTCCATTTTCCTGTATGCCTGCGAGTCCTGCATTTTGGACATCTGCTATAGGGACCATATCTCCAATGATACAGTGAAAGAAAGGGTTCGTCAGGCTATTGGGGAGTACGATGACCTACTGGTGACTGTGAAAAAACGCAAACTACAATGGTACGGCCACGTAACAAGGGAACAAGGGCTTGCCAAAGAAATATTGCAGGGCACAACGAGAGGAGGGAGAAGAAGAGGAAGACAAAGAAGAAGGTGGGAGGATAACATCAAAGAGTGGACAGGACTAACCCTGGGTGATGCAGTGCGTAGTGCTGAAGTCAGAGAGGAATGGAGGAGGATGGTTCACATGTAATCTGTCGCGCCCCAACGGCCAAGGACTAAGGGACATGAGGATGAGGAGGATTGATATTTTTTTTATTTTCAAGTTCGTCATTGTCAATTAATGTAAGCAATCCATGTTGTCTGTCAAAGTGAGCAATAACTGTTGTCAGTCAATGTAAGCAATCACTGTAGTCATTCAATGTAAGCAATCACTGTTGTCAGTCAATGTAAGCAGTCACTGTGGGCTATCAATGTAAGAAATCACTTTCTATGGCGTTAATATTTCCAGAGCTCATTTGCCGATGTAAAATGAAAAGGAAAATGATGTTGAAATTGTGTGAGAAAATGTGTAGGGCTGCACACGATTCCAGATGAGGCTAATGGGGATCTTCAGTAGGTTCCAAGAGAAAGAGAGGGCTCTTCATTTGGGATCCCTGAGAAAACTAATGGCCCTTGACTAGTGTACATTTGGGATTTAAGTGAAATTGACTGGTAGTGTACATATATACATGTGTCATTGAATGATCCGCACAATATACAACAGAGGTTTTAAAAAAAATGCAATAAGAGCAATTAACCACATTCCTCGCATAAACCCAATGTTCCTTGTCTACTGTTGAGTGCTTACTTTAACTCCCAATGTGCCTTGCCTACTATTGAGAACGTCCTTTAGCTCCCAATGTGCCTTGTCTACTATTGAGAACGTCCTTTAGCTCCCAATGTGCCTTGCCTATTATTGAAAACTTCAATTAGCTCCCAATGTGCCTTGCCTACTATTGAGAGGTTCCTTTAACTCCCAATGTGCCTTGTCTACTCTTTACTCTTGACAAGAGACCGACCGAATTTAGGCTTCGGTTTCGGCGCCGAAAGTTGCCATTTTATCACTTTCGGACAAGTTTTGGTTTCGGCCGAAACTGAAAAGTTAACTTTCGGCTTAATTTCAGTTCAGCCGAAATAGAAAATGTAACTTTCGGTTTCGGCCAAAATTGACTTAGACTTTCGGCAATCCGGCCGAAAGTGACTGAGGTTTTCGGTCATCTAATACTCAGCGAAAGCGATATTTAACAACAAACTAAGCGATCTTTGAGAACCAATTAAGCGATCTTTGAGAACTAGCTAAACGATATTTGAGAACAAACTAAACGATATTTAAAACAAACTAGGCGATCTTCAAGAACAAACTAAACGATCTTAAAGAACAAACTAAACGATCTTAAAGAACAAACTAAACGATTTTTAAGAACGAACTAAATATCTTTAAGAACAAAACAAATGATCTCTATAGTAAACTAAATGATTTATGAGAATAAACTAAACGATCTTTAAGAGCAAACTAATCGATCTAAAGAAACAAAATAAGTATCTTTAAGAACAAACTAAGCGATTTTTATGAAAAAAGTAAGTGATCTTCAACAACAAAATAAGCGATCTTTAAAAACAAACTAACCGATCTTTAAGAAAAAATAACGCGATCATTGACAAAAAAAAACTGAACGATCTTTAACAACCAGCTAAGCAATCTTTAAGAACAAACTAACGATCTTTAACAACAAACTAAGCGATCTTTATGAACAAACTAACCGATATTTAAGAACAAATAAAGCGATCATTAACAAAAAACTGAACGATCTTTAACAACAACTTAAGTGATCTTTAAGAACAAACTAAGCGATCATTAAGATTAAACTAAGGGATTTTTTTAGAACAAACTAAACGATCGTTTTGAGTAAACTCATCGATCTTTAAGAACAAACTTACCGATCATTAACAACCATCTAGACGATCTTTAAAAAAAAATAAAGCGACTTTTAAGAACAAATTAAGCGATCTTTTAGAACTATGATCAGAACAACAATTTTAAGAGACCCGGTTTAAAAAAATAATTTTCACCGCCACTGGGGGTGAGGGAGGTTAGTCTCCAAACAAAATAATTACATCACCAGCACGGAAAGACTAGTATGTTGTTGCTAGGTTGAATATTAATATATTGATATCTTGCAAGATATTAATGAAAACACAAAGTATTCATTAGATAAAGGTCTCAAACTCAAATCATCAGGAGGGCCGCAGGAGGTAGGGTCTGAGTGAGACTGGGCCGCATAAAGTATTCCACAAAAAAGCGATTACAACTGTTACAATCTACTCAACCTTTATAAACAACAATAAAAACATTAAGTGTTCTCAAGAACTAGGCTTCACTTTCTTCCACCTACTCACTGTTGTCAGGGACCTGGCAGCGTTTTTTTTACACAGCTGAGCAACTTTGGCTTCAGTGAGGAAGCAACCAAGACTCTCAGTATAGCTTGAAGATCCTCATCAGTAAGATTGGCCCTGAACTTTGACTTGTTAAAGTGCATACTAGAAAAGAGCTATTCATACAGATAGGTTCTCTCAAAAAGTCGTATGATCCGCTTGAACAACCTAAAAATTTCAGGGAAGGTGGAGGGCAATGCAATAAAATTTCCATGCTTGTCTATTTTTTTCATTTAGCTCCCCAGGCGGGCATCTTGTACATTAAAAGAGAAAGGGTCAGCACACAGCTGAAATGTCTGTGTTTTAAGTCTAAAAAATGTAGAGACCCAGGCTGGGTAAAAAGGCATAAGAAGAAGATTTTTAAAGTGACCAAGGTGACATGATTGGAATTTCCCTCACTCGTAAACACTAGCGGCAATTTTAATAGGGATCCTTTGATAATGTATCAGATTGCTACGATTTACACAATTATGGTTGTGCATTACCCGCCAACTTACTTTTAAAAACTTTTCTCAAAGCCGCACTCTGTGACATGTTTGTCTCATAAAAAGCTATTAAATAAAAACTTTTATTCCGATTTTAAAACGGTTCTTACCACTATAATCATAATACAAACATATACAGAAACATTTTTTAAAAATCAGAATTAGACGAGTCGCTGAGATTCAACTGAAACCGTCGCGGAGAGTCAGGCTAGAGATACGAAAATGGGGAAAACGCGCTGGCGCATTTACACTAAACTTTTTTTCATGTAGCGGGCCGCAAAATATCGTCTTGCGGGTCACAAATGGCTCGCGGGTCGCGAGTTTGAGACCCCTATATTAGATGTTTATTTATTAATATTCACGATTATCTCATTTTTTATAAAAAGTATGTAAATATTTATACTTTCCCCAATCATTTTCGATGTATACAGAATGTATGGGGGAACGAATTTCAAAATTTCTAAATATTTCATTTTCGGTTTCAGCCGAAAGTCATTTTTAAACTTTCGGCCTATTTTCGGTTTTGGCTGAAAGTCATTTTAAACTTTCGGCCTATTTTCGGCTTTGGCCGCAATCAGAAAATCCCTTTCGTTCGGTCTCTGCTCTTGACACTAACTTCCCAATGTTCTTTGTTTACAACTGTGTACTTAATTGAACTCCCCATGGTCCGTGTCTATAACAGATTACTTACTTTGATACTGGCACAAATGAGAGCACCGTTCGCCTTGGCGTCCAGCAGCCTCCTGTAGAGTCGATCCTTTTCCGCCATGGTTTTGAAATCTTCCATCTTTATGTCTTCGCCTATCCCTCCGGTCAAATCAACCATGGCATTCCTGGCCTTGCCAGACGTCAGAGCCTCGTAGCTTCCAAACAACCTGGTTTTGGGGGAATATTTTAATAGATTGAAATTATGACGTCAATAAATGCTAGAACTGGTAATATAATTATTGTGTAAAATTGTATCTAGACATTAAAAAAGTTAAACTGTCTTAAAGTTCCCAGGACTTTGATTGGCTTGAAACTGGCAACCGGAGGTTTCGAATTTGAAGTTTTCTTTGTTAATCACCCAAGCGTGCAATGGGATCGTTCGTTGTTTCAATTAACTTTGACAGCGGCCACAGATTAGTTGTCACGATCAACTTGAACAGCGGCCACAGATTAGTTGTCACGATCAACTTGAACAGCGGCCACAGATTAGTTGTCACGATCAACTTGAACAGCGGCCACAGATTAGTTGTCACGATCAACTTGAACAGCTGCAATAGATTAGTTGTCACGATCAACTTGAACAGCGGCCACAGATTAGTTGTCACGATCAACTTGAACAGCTGCAATAGATTAGTTGTCACGATCAACTTGAACAGCTGCAATAGATTAGTTGTCACGATCAACTTGAACAGCTGCAATAGATTAGTTGTCACGATCAACTTGAACAGCTGCAACAGATTAGTTGTCACGATCAACTTGAACAGATGCAACAGATTAGTTGTCACGATCAACTTGAACAGCTGCAATAGATTAGTTGTCACGATCAACTTGAACAGCTGCAATAGATTAGTTGTCACGATTAACTTGAACAGCTGCAATAGATTAGTTGTCACGATTAACTTGAAAAGCGGTCATAGATTAGTTGTCACGATCAACTTGAACAGCTGCCGTAGATGAGTTTACAGAATTAACGATATCGTCGATATTAAGTTTAAAAATGCCCATGATCTATGTCTAATCGTGTATTGAGCATTAAGAAATTACATAATTAAATATAAAAATTAAAGTAGCATGGTCACGCATGGAATCCTAAAGGACTAAGACACATCAAAAACACAATCACAGATGTCTAAATTATGCCTTCAGCATCTGCAGAATAATTAATTTAACTAAGAATTGTGTGTTTTATAAACAAATTTTCACCCGAAAGAAACATAAAATGACAAGAGCTGATCTCAGGTATTAAATATACGCATGGAAATGTAATAGAATTTAATGCTTGGAACATTTCCACGTAACTTACAACATGGAAAACTTTAACCATACGTTAGTTTTATTTCAAGAATGTGAGTGAACAACTCATTTCCTAGTTTGAAGCGAAGATTTGAAGGAACAATTCGTCTGTTAATTCGCATCAATAACAATGATATAACCACTCGCTTGACGTAAGCTAATTTGAATCTATGACTATGATGGAACCACTAACTTGGCGTAAGGTAATTTGAATCAATAACTCTGTAATGAACCGTTCAATTGACGTAAGATAATTTAAATAAATAACTACTTAAAGCATCACTCACTTGGCGTAAGCTTTCTCTAACAAGGCCGGCCAAAACTCGTTTCTTGAGTTGGAATGCGTGTAAATGAGTCGACCGTCTTTCGTGGGGAGATAATCATCAATCACAACATCCACCCAGGACCCACAACTCCAGAATTTAAAATGGAAGATGCCTAGCGGAAGACACATGTTGCATTTCTAGACATGGACTTGTTTTTTAGGACATAATAAAATATGTTTAAAGCATATAGATTTCTGCTCAACATAGAAACAGAGGCGTAGCTAGGGGGTGGGGAGGGGGACAGATGTCCCCGGGCGCCAGCTAGTTAAGGGCGCCAAAATGTGCTTTGATATTATTTTATTGATGAAAATAATGGGTTTGCGAGTTGAAAAAAAGAAAAAGGGGCGCTTTAATATGGATCTTGTCCCCGGATACCAAACACCCTCGCTACGCCTCTGCATAGAAGTATCTTAATGTAATGAAACTTATTTAAAGGTGAATTTGATTATCCCATTTGATTATCCCATGTAATCAATACATAATTGTATGTAGAAATGCCTGGTGTTAGTGGTTCATATAAACTGATTACGAAAGGACGTAACAGTCAATACATAAATAAAAATACATATCGCTAAAAAAAAAAAAGAAAATTAACTTCACAATTCATTTTTTCTAAGAGTGTACACCATAACAATGAAACAAGTGAGCTACACACCTGCATATTTTGATGACGGAGAGAAAACTTGGGACCTGTGATCAGGAACAACCTGCATGTCAAGAATATTACATTGAACACTGCTTTATACACCAAGAGTGTATGTTTCTACTGTCACGCATGCGTACTTCAGTTTGATGCAAATACATATAATTTAACCACTGACTTCTCTATAAATGCTTCCTAAATCTAATTTAAGTTTGTCATCAATACCCACGCTTCGAGATCCATTCTCAAACTAATCTCAGTGAGTGACAGTGAGATTGTTTAAGTCTACCTTTATACTATTGAGAAAAAATCAAAGTTTTCTCAATCAAAAATATTGATTAATTCTCAAACTAATCTCAGGGAGTGGCAGTGAGATTTTTTAAGTCTAGCTTTATACCACTGAGAGAAATAAAGTTTTCTAACTCAAAGTTATTGATCCAAACTCAAACTAATCGGAGTGAGTGGCAGTGAGATTAGCTAAGTCTAGATTTATACCAATGGGGAAAAATTGGTTTTATAAATCAAACAAATACCATGTCAGTTATCATGAACGTCCCGTTGATATAACATCTCATTATCATGAACGTCCCGTTGATATAACATCTTATTATTATGAACGTCCCGTTGATATAACATCTCATTATCATGAACGTCCCGTTGATATAACATCTCATTATCATGAACATCCCATGGATATAACATCTCATTATCATGAACATCCCGTGGATATAACATCTCATTATCATGAACGTCCCGTTGATATAACATCTCATTATCATGAACATCCCGTGGATATAACATGTCATTATCATGAACATCCCGTTGATATAACATCTCATTATCATGAAAATCCCGTGGATATAACATCTCATTATCATGAACATCCCGTGGATATAACATCTCATTATCATGAACGTCCCGTTGATATAACATCTCAGGATCTTTCCCTAACTCGCTGAAAACGTGGGTGGGAAAAATTCAGTGTTCTTACATTTTGGACTAAAAATATCACTGTAACAAAAGGAATTAAAATTGTTAATTTAAAAAAATAATTAAAAAATTATGAATCGTATTTTATAACTGTCAAGTCCCCTTACCTTACACCATAATGATTTATTCTTGACCAAACATACGCAGGCGGCAACAAAGCTACAGTTGCCCAGCTCGCCTTGAGAAAATTCACCAATAATTTTTGTGTCGACGAAGAACTTCGGGTCCTCAACGATGTCCTGGGAGGGGGGTGGAGTGGGGTGGGGGTGGGTGGGGGGGACAATAATTTTTGTGTCGACGAAGAACTTCGGGTCCTCAACGATGTCCTGGGAGGGGGGTGGGGTGGGGGGGGGTGGGTGGGGGGGAAGAGAAAAGTCTGGTCATGTTTATGATACTGGGTCATTTTTATGACAGTGGGTCATTTTTATGGCAGTGGGTCGCTTTTATGACAGTGGATCATTTTTATTACAGTGGCTCATTTTTGTGACAGTGAGTCATTTTTATGACAGTTAGTCATTTTTATGACAGTGGGTCATTTTTATGACAGTGGGTCGCTTTTATGACAGTGGATCATTTTTATTACAGTGGCTCATTTTTATGACAGTTGGTCATTTTTATGGCAGTTAGTCATTTTTATGACAGTGGGTCATTTTTATGACAGTGGGTCGCTTTTATGACAGTGGATCATTTTTATTACAGTGGCTCATTTTTATGACAGTTGGTCATTTTTATGGCAGTGGGTCATTTTTATAGACGCGAGTCATTTATATGGATGTGCGTCATGTTTATGACAGTGGGTCATTTTTATGGTCGTGGGTAATTTTTGTGGACCTGAGTCATTTGTATGGATGTGCGTCATTTGTATGGATGTGCGTCATTTGTATGGATGTGCGTCATTTGTATGGATGTGCGTCATTTGTATGGATGTGCGTCATTTGTATGGATGTGGGTCACTTGTATGGATGGGGTGAGAAACGATTTACCCATACATTTGATAGTTTTCTTTCAATAATATTAAGATTGACAAAGGTCTACCTTGGGTCGCTTCCAAATGATGTCCGCAGGGGCAGAGCGGCTGTAGTAGAGCGACGCCCCGTTGTTTGGAAACTTGGGATCTGTAAATAGCTCTTTCTTTCTCAGGCAATCACTTCGGAGTTTCCCGTAATTCTGCGCCTCGGTAGTCTTACTTTTTAGAGCGGTCGCCATTGGTTTATGCTGGGGACATTTTTTCCCCGTAAAGGTCCGATGACACACGGCAGGTCCGAACGTGTATCAGCAACTCTGGTTGGCATGTCAAAAATAAATTTAGATGTACTCTGATTTAATTTTTTTTTTTTTTTTTTTTTAAACTAACTAAAAAAAGATTTGAAATTAAAAATAAAGAGGGCCATTTAAAACAATCTTAATCATTACCCATTCTTAGTTTTTTTTTTTTTTTTTTTTTTAAAATATTTAGTCAAAAATAAATTTAGATGTACTCTGATTTAATTTTTTTTTTTTTTTTTTTTTAAACTAACTAAAAAAAGATTTGAGATTCAAAATAGAGAGGGCCATTTAAAACAATCTTCATCATTACCCATTCTTAGTTTTTGTTTTTGTTTTTTTTTACAAATATTTAATAACAACAAATTTCGTACGAACGTGTAATTTGACAAACCATCAAATGTGTGACAAAGTTAAGCTGTTCATGTAATGTTAGCTGTGTGAGACCTGGGCAGGTGGATTTAAAAAAGGCTTTGAAATACAGGTTTAAAAAATAAAATTGTATTTTAAAAAAAAAAAATTAAACAACATGTGGATCATTGACGTGGTGAGGCTAAAATTACTGGGGTATCATTGACGTGGTGGGGCTAAGATTACTTGGGAATCATTGGCGTGGTGGGGTTAAGATTACTTGGGAATCAGTGGTGTGGTGGGGCTAAGATTACTTGGGAATCATTGGCGTGGTGGGGTTAAGATTACTTGGGAATCAGTGGTGTGGTGGGGCTAAGATTACTTGGAAATCATTGGCGTGGTGGGGTTAAGATATCTTGGGAATCAGTGGCGTGGTGGGGCTAAGATTACTTGGGAATCATTGGCGTGGTGGGGTTAAGATTACTTGGGAATCAGTGGTGTGGTGGGGCTAAGATTACTTGGGAATCATTGGCGTGGTGAGGCTAAGATTACTTGGGAATCATTGGCGTGGTGGGGTTAAGATTACTTGGAAATAAGTGGTGTGGCGTGGCTATGATTACCGGGAAATCATTGGCGTGGTGAGGCTAAGCTTACCGGGGAATCATTGGCGTGGTGAGACACAGACCACATAATCCAAGTGGACACTTTCTTAGACATTTAATTAAAGGAATCAGTGTAAGAAACGTTGATATTTTCCGTGACTTTTTAAAAGTACTACTCCCCGCTGTCCCTCTGCGCACAAGGCTACACACACTAATATACACACTACTGTACACACCTCTTTACATACCACTATACACGCGGGCGTACACACCACAGTACACATCACTGTACACAGCTACACGTTTTGACAAGCAGACGTCATTAATCCATATCTTATCACGTATCTCTAAGTTCCCAACTTTAACCCTCTCACAACAGTTATTGAGCGGCCTGCAACTGTTGTGTCACCTGGCGAGGTCATTAAGACTCCGTTCAGTCAACTATTACTGCCTTCATGCAAGTGCATGTCAGCTGTGTGTGTGTGTGAGTGTGTGTGTGTGTGTTTGATTTGGGTGGGGGAGGGGGTTGTCTAAAGAGACACAGACCAGAAGGTGTGTTTAAGGTAACATAGAGAGTAAGTGTGTTTCAGGTGACATAAAATAGGAAGGGTGATACAGGTGATACAGGTGATACAGGTGATACAGGGGATACAGGTGATACAGGTGATACAGGGGATACAGGTGATACAGGGGATACAGGTGATACAGGGGATACAGGTGATACAGGTGATACAGGGGATACAGGTGATACAGGGGATACAGGTGATACAGGTGATACAGGTAATACGGGTGATACATGTGATACAGGTGATACAGGGGATACAGGGGATACAGGTGATACAGGTGATACAGGTGATACAGGTGATACAGGTGATACAGGTGATACAGGTGATACAGGGGATACAGGTGATACAGGGGATACAGGTGATACATGTGATACAGGTGATACAGGGGATACAGGGGATACAGGTGATACAGGTGATACAGGGGATACAGGTGATACAGGTGATACAGGTGATACAGGTGATACAGGGGATACAGCGGATACAGGTGATACAGGTGATACAGGGGATACAGGTGATACAGGTGATACAGGTGATACAGGGGATACAGGTGATACAGGGGATACAGGGGATACAGGTGATACAGGTGGTACAGGTGATACAGGTGGTGATACAGGTGATACAGGTGATACAGGTGATACAGGTGATACAGGTGATACAGGTGATACAGGTGATACAGGTGATATAGATTGGATAATGGATGTTAGGGTTTGTTTCGTAAAAAGAGAAGAAATGTTCTTTCGGGGTTATATGCCTATTAGGATTGTTTAATACGGCATATGCGGGGGGAGGAGGGGGTTAAAGGGTGATACAGGTAAAACATACATTATGAGGGGTAGGTTTAAGGTGACTTTTGTATTATGTGTTCAGGGTAACATAGATATGGGAGGAGGGTGGGTGTAAAATACTTCCCAAATTAATGTTTCAATAACACAAAGATAACTAAAAAAAAATAACTATTTCTTTATTATGTTAAAGATTTTTTTTTTTAAATTTTATTTTAAAAACAAACAAACTGTTAAGTTTATTTCATTGATGTTAACTACACACAGTTAGATGGAACCATGAAATATGTCACATCGGAAATGTTTACTTCACAAATTACATGTTATAAAAATGTAATATAATATTAATGAAATACTTACGAAAAATCTCTGGACGGACACTCAAACTACTTGGACAGGAAGAGACTGAATTAAGGGAACCTTCTGTGTACGAGCCAATAATTACCAGCAAAAGCAATTAAGGTCCTTAATTGACATTCACACACACACACCGAACTATGAAGCTATTCTATGTGTAAGTGACAGGACTGGATATGAATTAGAACACACTAGACAGAATAGGAAAGTTCCTAGTCGATTGGAAATGCCCGATTTTTTGATATTATAAACCTTGGATTAAAAGAAAGCACCAAGATTTATAAAAAAGGAGGTGTGGGGGTGGCGCATGTTATGCCATTATTTAATGTGCGGGGTTTAGAGATCAGTGTAGGGGGTTGGGGGGGGGGGAGGGGTTGGCTTTCTTGTCTGGTATTGGTTCCGGAACAGACGTCTGCTAATTCACAGGGTTATTTGATGGGTGTTTTTTTTTTAGGGGGGGGGGGGGGGGGGGGGGGGGTTGGCTTTCTTGTCTGGTATTGGTTCCTGAACAGACGTCTGCTAATTCGCAGTGTTATTTGATGGATGTTTTTTTTTTTAAAGAAGTCTGTCAATCATTGCGTCATATTTATTTTTATTTTATTTTTTGGCCCTGAACCTTGACCTCTGGGTTAAATTTTGTAAAATTTAAATCTTAAATTATAATTTATCGGAAGGTCCGTCAATTTTTTGGCGGGTTGTACATGCCTCTTGCTGCCTTCTGCGCTACTAACATTTCAGCTAAATTTGTTTTTTAGATGCGTGTTACTCTTTTGCTTGATGTCTACCATTTACTGTCAACTAACATAACTTTAACAATTAGCTACGTGTGGTTGTCTCGCCCTCTCATTTTAACGGTCGTTAGTGAATAAAATTATAAGCGTAAATAGTAGGTATATTTGTGTGTGTGTGTTCCTCTTACATTTTGTAATTCAAATTAAGGTCGGATGTAATATAAATTTCCCCTTGATGTAATCTTTGTAATAAACTTTGATATTAGTTTCCTGAAGGAATGGAAGTAGTGTACTTAAATCCTTGTATCGTAGAACTTTATTAAGTCGTTTCAATTTATCTTGATTTACACTTTTTTTTTGTAGTTGTTTAACGTTCCATACAGCTGATTACGACTGTTCATTTTTTATTATCACTGTTTAAAAACACTGATGGCACACACATTGTCAAATTTCCATTTAAAATGTGTTAACTCGTACTACTAATAGATGGTTTCGAAAGTGAACTGTGTATTCACCGAGATTATGTAATTGCTACGTTAACGGACAAGTACAACACTGACTGACGGTCAAATGTTTTGTTCTTTATGTCTTCAATACATGTGGTAGAATCTACCAGAAGTCGAAAGGTTTCTGGTAGTTTTGAAACAATAATGCATCCTATCAGAGACCTGGTGTGTGGGTGCTGACGCTCCAGGGGTACCTTGTCACCACAAATAGATCAAGGGGTTACAACACAAACAGTGGGTCACATCATGGTAAGTGGGTCACATCATGACTAGTGGGTCACACCAAGGCTAGTGGGTCACATCATGGCCAGGGGGTCACATCATGGTTGGTGGGTCACATCATGGTTAGTGAATCACATCATGGCTAGTGGGTCACACCATGGTAAGTGGGTCACATCATGGTAAGTGGGTTAAATCATGGTAAGTGGGTCACACCATGGCTAGTGGGTCACATCATGATTAGTGGGTCACGCCATGTCTAGTGGGTCACATCATGGCCAGTGGGTCACATCATGACCAGTGGGTCACATCATGGTTAATGGGTCACATCATGGCTAGTGGTTCACACCAAGGCAAATGCAAAGCAAATGTTTAACACCAATTCAAGTGGTTCAGGCCACATCTTGTCCAATGGGGCCACACCTTTTCTAGTGGGTCACACCTTGTCTAGTGGGTCACACCTTGTCTAGCGGGTCACGTCTTGTCCAGTGGGTCACACCTTGTCTAGTGGGTCACACCTTGTCTAGTGGGTCACACCTTGTCTAGTGGGTCACACCTTGTCTAGTGGGTCACACCTTGTCTAGTGGGTCACACCTTGTCTAGTGGGTCACACCTTGTCTAGTGGGTCACACCTTGTCTAGTGGGTCACGTCTTGTCTAGTGGGTCACACCTTGTCTAGTGGGTCACACCTTGTCTAGCGGGTCACGTCTTGTCCAGTGGGTCACACCTTGTCCAGTGGGTCACACCTTGTCTAGTGGGTCACACCTTGTCTAGTGGGTCACACCTTGTCTAGTGGCTCCACACCGTTTCCGTTGCTCCACACCTTGCCAGTCAGTTCATACCACCTGTCGACGTTTCCATAGAGCTAGCACACCGTTGAGCTTCCCTTACTTCGCCCTCTTAGTCTCCAGCCGTCTGACCACTGGCTCTGACAGCAAACACAGGGAGCTCAGAATGAACGTAGCACCGATCCAGTGGAAAGATGCGACAAAGCTGTCCGTGGCCTCAATCAGCACACCTGGGGGATTCATAAAATGCTACATTTATTCATCTTTGAAAGAAAGAAAAAAAATCATCTTAATATTTATTTTTATTTTTTTTTTTTAATCATCAAATCTTTAGAGGTATTCCCAAGATATTCAACGGACAAATTATGGCAAGTAGTCATCGGGTTGAAATATCATTCCAAAAATATGCGGGTTTTCCCGAAATATGAATTGAATTTTTATTAATTATTCGTTGTATTTGTAAGAGGTCAGAATGAAAAAAAAATATACCAACCCCAGTTAGGTACCGTCATTTTATACCATTTATCACGTGATATGACTACAGTGGGTTTGATTGTTTGCCGTGGTTGGACTTCTTTGTTTTGAGACGTGATTAGTAGTGGGTTTAAATCAGGACGATCTTTGAGAATTCATAATTGCGCATTCCCCCCCCCCTCCCCTGTGTCATTTCGCCATCAGGCCCTTTCACCCTCTGGTTATTTCGCCCCCAGCCCATTTCACCCGTGGCCGCTTTGCCGATTTTGAAGCCAAAATTATTTTGGAAACAAAAGAGCAAAATGCGCAGGTGATAACAAAAAGTGCTGAAGTTTCAAGAACATCTATGTAAACAAGACCATCTATGTAAACAAGAACATCTATGTAAACCAGAACATCTATGTAAACAAGAACATCTATGTAAACAAGAACATCTATGTAAACAAGAACATCTATGTAAACAAGAACATCTATGTAAAAAAATAACAAGAATCCCGTCCCTATCACGGGCTGAATAGTGATAATGAAGGAGTCTGTTTATAGGCAGCCAGACTTTTTTAGGATGCGGTCAGTTTTTGTGGAACAATCTGCGTTTTACAGTATACATAAATAACATGGGTCGAGTCCTGCAGGAACGCATGGGAACGGATACTTTTTATGCGCTATGTTTATTTTTGGAGGTGGGATCTTGGGTGCTTTTTCAGCATTTTTTTGGCCCCGAACTCGACACCAGCATTTATGTACTCAGCAACGAATTAAAGAAAGCATTCAAAGAGATGGAGAATTTTTGGGAATTAACACTTTATAAGAGGATATAAATACATGCAACAGAAGCTTTTTCTTTAAAGTTGTTTTCCCCCATTGATTTGTATAACATATTCACTCACTGATGTCTATAACATATTCACTCACTGGTGTGTATCACCTATTCACTCACTGGTGTGTATCACCTATTCACTCACTGGTGTGTATCACCTATTCACTCACTGGTGTGTATTACCTATTCACTCACTGGTGTGTATCACCTATTCACTCACTGGTGTGTATCACCTATTCACTCACTGGTGTGTATCACCTATTCACTCACTGGTGTGTATCACCTATTCACTCACTGGTGTGTATCACCTATTCACTCACCATGCACGGGGAACTGTACTGAGATAAACACTGACGACGTCAACGCCCCGAGGGCAAAGACCTTGCCGAGGTGCTCCACGCCCAGAAAGTCGACGATGAGCGGGGCGTTGAGGCTCAGGTGGGACAACCCACAGCAGCCGTACGACACGGCTAGGAAGACGAGACCCCCCAGGGTGGTGAACTGCGACGTGAACTGGCAGACGAGACCCAGGAACATGTACAGGCCGGCCAGGACCCGGCTGGGTCTCACAAGACGGAGGTCGGCGAAAAACCCGTAGGCCACGCGAGACGCCCCGTCGCATGTTCCGACGATGGTCAGCAGGATGGCGGCGTTCTGCTGCGACACCCCGACTTTGACGGCGTACGATGGCACGTAGGTGGCCAGGAAGACGGAGGAGTGATGCAGACCAAATGTGAATAAGTACAAGATTGCCAGATAGTTCCTCAGCAACGAAAAATCCAAAGCCGATCGTATCACCTTCAGACCTTTTGCGAAAAATGACTCATCGGTCGTGATTTCATCACAGCCGATTTTGGCATCTTCTTTCGATTTGACTAGAGCACCCAGGTCAGCTCGTACATCAGCGAACAATTTCGACTGAAAATTTGTTTCGCCATTGCGGTTTAAGGTTTTTTCCTGATACAAAGAAGCATCGAGGCCACAGAAGGGTACAGAAGAAGTCTTCGTCTGGTCTGTCTTCAGTTTACTGCTCTCAGTCATTCCGAGAACTTGAGCTTCGTTACGAGAGTCTGTCCTTGTTCCTGGATGATACTCTGCGTGATCCATCCTAGAATGACACTTACTAGCTAGATTTATTTCAATTAATTTTAATTCCTTTAAGTCTCCTACTGTACTCCCCACACCACAATTGCTTTTTAAAATCCTAGTCTCATTAATGTTCTCATCAGCGACTGCAAGTGTAATTAGTTTGTATTTATTAGTTTTTGAATTGTCTGTATGTCTGTGGGATATGTCTTCGTCCAATGGCTTCTTAATGTCAGAAGAATGGCCATTGGCGATATAAATTACGTCATTATTATGTTCTACTCCATCAGACAGATACGTCACGTCTGACGTTGCATACTCTTTAACCAAAGCTCTGGCTTCGAATTTCTCAGAATCTTTCATTTGGAACTCGTGATCATAACTTTTCGCCTCGTCTGCGCTTTCCTCTGGTTGAAGTAATTCTCCCGGCCTGTATGATAGTTGAGTATTTTGACTTATGGATTCCAGAAGCATGGTCTTCTGCTCATCCTCATCAGACCCGAATTCGACTTGTTCTCTTGCCGTGCATTGTTGGGCGTTGGTTGGCTCTGGTTTCTGTGAGTAGCACGAGAGTGGACGTAGCAACATGGCGGCTATGATCGCCTGCATCTGGTGAAAAATGTATTACAATTATTTTTTTTCCTGTTCAAGAAATTTTAAAAACCTCAAGCTATAGTTTCCCGGTCATCGGCTTTTATTAGTTGGGAGCATTTCTTTTTACATTTTCGAGGGCATCGCTTTGTTTTGTGCAAAAACAGAGCTGCGTCTAATAACTCAATTTCAAAAAATTTTAAATTATTAAACATATTTATATATTTTTGTTTAAAATTCCTTTGTAAATAATCTATACGTTTAAGTTAAATTGTTATATGCTGCCAATAAATAAAATAATGAAGACTTATTAAACAGTCCCTACCCTCTACTGTTAAAAAACTCAACGTTACGTAAGTTTGTCATTAATCTTAAATGACAACCGACTGCCGAGGAACAGATACGTTTTTAGATTTAATCGCATGGGCTGTGTAAAAAATGGTGGCCTCCGTTATAGACATAATTAAACTGCTTTTGAAATGCATCACGAAAAATTGGTGTATTTATTGAACTGAAAATCTTTAAACCGTATGCTGACATATAACACTTCAAATGCAGACATGACATGTAACCACCTATGCAGACATGATATAGTACCTCAATTGCAGACATGGAATATTACCTCATATACAGACATATGTAGTACCTCATGTGCAGACATGACATATTAACTCATATGCAGATATGACATATTACCTCATTAGCAGACATGACATACTACCTCATTAGCAGACATGACATACTACCTCATGTGCAGAATGACATATTACCTCATGTGCAGACATGACATATTACCTCATATGCAGACATAACATATTACCTCATATGCAAACATGAAATATTACCTCATTAGCAGACATGACATATTACCTCATGTGCAGACATGACATATTACCTCTTTAGCAGACATGACATATTACCTCATTATCAGACATGACATACTACCTCATATGCAGACATGACATATTACCTCATATGCAGACATGACATACTACCTCTTTAGCAGACATGACATATTACCTCATTATCAGACATGACATACTACCTCATATGCAGACATGACATATTACCTCATATGCAGACATGACATACTACCTCTTTAGCAGACATGACATATTACCTCATATGCAGACATGACATACTACCTCATATGCAGACATGACACATTACCTCATGTGATGACATGACACATTACCTCATGCAGACATGACACATTACCTCATACGCAGACAGTAAAAGAAAAGAGCCCCTGAAGCCGTATTCGTTTCGTATGTATCTGGTCAGAGGCGGGACCGCGATGGAGGCCACGCTGATACCCAGGAGAGACAGTGATGTGGCCAGGGCCCTCCTCCGTTCGAAGTAGTGACCAACAAGGGTCAGGGGCGGTACCAGGACTCCCCCCTGTGCGGTGTCTAGAAAACGTTATGTTACTTTTATGGATCATGGAATGAGTAAATGACAACTAGTAGAAAAATCACCCCCCGCCCAAGCCAACTCTATTATTGGTAACTATCAAGGTCGCCCCATTCCGGAAAGGGAAAATGGATCCCAAGGAAGTTGATATGAAGCAGGTCCAGCTTGGGGGGGGGGGGGGGGGGAGAGGGGGGAAAGGCGATAAATTTATAAAAGGCCAGCGCTTTTCTGAAGGGCCCGATATCACTGGATGGGGTTGCAAGCAGACTAAAACTTCATTCAGGGCGTGAGTACTGCTTTAAAGAGTGATTGACTGATCCTATTATTTACTATTCGGTTCCCTGCTTCTAAATCTTAAAACTTATGGTAAGGTTATCTATAAACACTGTCACCCGACAGCAAGTTTTTTTTTTCGGATGAGTTCGGATTATTAATGTTTAAAAATATATGTATATTAGTATAAAAGGGCTGAAATCATTTTTGTTATTTTGCATACCACACCCCACCCCCTTTTTTTTTGCGTTCCCCCATTCCCACCCCCCACCCTTTCCCGGTTTCAAAGTTTCTTATTGTCATCTTAAAAAAAAAAATATGTGCAAACAGGTGGGACTCCAACTTATGAATTTTTCCAAAGTCAAACGACCTAAATATAAAAATAAATATTTAATCTTATTTTTAAATGCTAACACAGTTCAAGTTTTGCCAAACAGTCGACATATTGCCCTTCCAAGGATAGAAAATGGTTTGTGCTGTAGCGTTCAAGGCATTTTTTAAAAAAAATTTCTTAGTCATAACATTACAGTTAAATCATTATTCTGTTTTCGTTACCGAATCTCTTAACATACAATCACAAAGGACTTATGGTACCACCTACATTTTATGACGCAGACGACGAAGAAAACAGGCAGAGTCGGTGCGACGACGACGGCCCAGTTGGCCACAGAGTAGACAATGCAGGAGATGGTGGTCAGCTTCCTCACGGATATGACGGGCATCACGACGTTGACCAGCACAAGGGCTGTGGAGGAGGTCGATAAATACGATGCCATGGAGTCGAGGTAACGGGGAGGAGGGTGGGGGTCGATACGTTTTTCAATGGGTGTCAAGCAAATACTTAACATTTTTTTACAGATCAATGAGTTCACGTTTGGGTAAGAGGATGCAGTAATGGTTGGACGGATGAATGATCGAATATATGGGTGGATGGCTTGATGAATGGATGGATGTATGGATGGATTGGCAAATGGATAGATGGATGGATGGATCGACGAATGGGTAGATTGTTGGATGGATTGATGAATGGATAGATGGATGGTTGGATGGATTGACAAATGGATAGATGGATGGATGGATCGACGAATGGGTAGATGGTTGGATGCATCGACGAATGGAAAGATGGATGGATGGACTGACGAATGGATAGATGGATGGATGGATGGATTGGCGAATGGAAGAATGGATGAATTGACGTATGAAAAGATAGATGGATGGATTGACGAATGGATAAATATATGGATGGATTGACGAATGGACGGATGGATGGATTGACGTATGGATAGATGTTTGGATTGATTGGCAAATGATTAGATGGATAACTGGATAGTCGGGTGATGAATAGTTTGATCAAAGAATTAAATAGAAGCATGACTATAATAAGGTTTTAACAAAAGATGGCTAGCGTCATGCCAATGACAGATGTTACCTCACTTATTTGAGATGCAGTAAGACACGTTGGTCATGGGCAAGATGTTACCTCACTTACTTGAGATGCAGTAAGACACGTTTGTCATGACCAAGGTGTTACCTCACTTACTTGAGATGCAGTAAGACACGTTTGTCATGGCTAAGATCAAGTTCACCACTGTGGCTGTCGTGTCAAATACTTCGATGAAGTCGAGAAACAGAACGGACGTGAAGTAGAAGTAGCTGGGGTGTATCAGGTAGATGAGGAAAGTACCTGGAAGAAAATGGTGATGCTTAAAATATTAATTGATCATTTCGTGAAACTCCTGTGTACTGTATAACTTCAGTGTAGTCGTTAGGTAGATTTCGCATTTATAAATTTCAAACCTCTCTGAACTGCTTTAATAATACATCCCACCCTATATCCAACGCTACATCCAGCCCCACATCCCACTCTGTTGCCCTTATTTCAAGAGCAATGTCAGAAACGTAAATTCTACATATCGCTATACCAGTTTCTTTACGACCTTTTATGAAAATGATCTTTAAAAAAAATAATATAGATATAGATAAAAATTGTTTCGTATTTAGGAATTTTTAAAAGGTTTGAATCAATAAATTTTTAGAAAAAAAAAAAAAACAGTTACAGAGAAAAGTAAAATTTACCTAAAACGACCATCCACGCCCAGCCTCTGTCAATAGGCGCGCCGCCTCTGTCAACAGGCGCGCCGCCACTGGTGTCTTTGTGCATGACTTCCACAGCTCTCCTCCAAGACCTTGGCGTGCCTCACAAGGCTGGACTCGTCAATCCCGCGTGTTGATGCGTTGCTTTCCTTCAGGGGGTCAAGACACCAGGAGGTCAAATCAACTCGACTCCGCTCCGTTTAGAGTACAACAATTTCTCCACAAGAGGTCACGACCTTCACCCCCCTTGTCCCACATTTGATCTTGTTCCCCCCCCCCCCGTGGTGGACGTCCTGACTCGTTTCAACATCAAACTGGCGATGTTACTTGACCAATTCTCCACAAGAGGGCACGCCCTTCCCCCCCCTTGTCCCACCTTTGATCCTGTTCCCCCCCCCCCCGTGGTGGACGTCCTGACTCGTTTCAACATCAAACTGGCGATGTTACTTGACCACATGATGCTCACTTAACACCGAGTAGCGCTCCCATCTTGTTTCCTATTTATTCTATAGGCTTAGTGAAACTTTAGAAAGTTAGGTTATTATTTTTTTTTTTAAAAATTTCAAATCAATTCCGATAATTTAGAGATACCAGATAAACGAGGGGCATGAACAGTTACCTCGTGCGTTTATGCAAACCACGCTTTATACGCAAATTGTAAAAAAGCCGTGCCTAAATTTACAACAATTTAAAAACTAATCAAGTTAGCTTGCTGGTCTTACCTCACGTGTTTCCTAACTTTAAAACATTAAATTTTTATTTTTTTATATTTTTTCCCAATTTTTATTTCTTCGAAATTTTTTTTTTTTTTTAAACAAGGAATGCCTAGTTGTTCCCGGCTCTTTTACATTGACACGATAACCGACAACTAGAGACACTGCTGGTCACCCACAGCATCCTGGGCCATTTCCAGTCGTCTTGACTAAGTCTTGCCATGGGAACAAATTAGGCAAGGACAAGAGAGTGGGGCTGACGAATAGCGCAACTTATGCCAAGGCTACTACTCGAGTCAAGGCTACTACTCGAGTCAAGGCTACTACTCGAGTCAAGGCTACTACTCAAGCCGAGGCTACTACTCGAGTCAAGGCTACTACTCGAGCCAAGGCTACTACTCGAGCCAAGGCTACTACTCGAGCCAAGGCTACTACTCAAGTCAAAGCCTTCGTTGTCTTCGCATGTGAAAAACCAACACCAGTTAAAAAACTGAAATACTTACTAAATTAAATAAAACAAACTGCAATCCGCCATGAAGTAAATCTTTATTATGAATCTTTATTGAACTAACAGGAAAACTTTAGAAATAATCTAGTCCCCTTTTCCTTCTTTTTGTAATGTTTTATTTTTCGCTCTATCATACATATCATTTTATATCAAAATTATTAACACCCGTTTAAAATACTGCTGCCCACCATAACTAATAACAAGAACATTAATTTGAGCGATGTATTCTAAGCACGATTCTCGGCGATGGCTTCGTGGTTGTTGGTTCAATAAGTACGGGCGGTACCATAATTCTAACACCGTGTCAGCACATGTCGGTACAATGGAAACTGCAGTGTCAAAGGGTGGGTGGGTGGTCAACGAAGTTTAGTGAAAGGGTTTGTATGAAATACAATAGAATGAAAAAGTAATCCCGTTTCATTGTATGCAAAATATCAGAAACAGAGAGAGAGAGAGAGATAGATATAGAGAGAGAGAGAGAGAGAGAGAGAGAGAGAGAGAGAGAGAGAGAGAGAGAGAGAGAGAGAGAGATATATATATATATATATAGAGAGAGAGAGAGAGAGAGAGAGAGAGAGAGAGAGAGAGAGAGAGAGAGAGAGAGAGAGAACTTTCGAAGAAAAGAAACCGTTAAAGGGTGGGTGGGTGGTCAACGAAGTTTAGTGAAAGGGTTTGTATGAAATACAATAGAATGAAAAAGTAATCCCGTTTCATTGTATGCAAAATATCAGAAACAGAGAGAGAGAGAGATAGATATAGAGAGAGAGAGAGAGAGAGAGAGAGAGAGAGCTAGAGAGAGAGCGAGAGAGAGAGAGAGCGAGATATATATATATATATAGAGAGAGAGAGAGAGATAGAGAGAGAGCGAGAGAGAGAGAGAGAGAGAGAGAGAGAGAGAGAGAGAGAGAGAGATAGAGAGAGAGAGAGAGAGATATATATATATATATATAGAGAGAGAGAGAGCTAGAGAGAGAGCGCGAGAGAGAGAGATAGAGAGAGAGAGACAGATAGAGAGAGAGATAGAGAGAGAGAGAGAGGGGCGAGAGCGTGATAGAGAGATAGAGAGAGAATCAGAGAGAAAGAAAGAGGGGTATTTAAATTCATTCACATAAAGATCAACTCCAAAAATTAAAATTAAGCTAATCAAAGTTATTTAAATAATGTACTCCCCACGCTCTTTTTCAATAAAAGTTCCTATCTTGATTTAAATACTTAATATATTTAACTTACTTTACTACATGGGTTAAAGTGGGTCATGCCAGTGATTGTCTAAATAGAGTAAATTCATCATCGATAATCAGTCCACTTCATGCTAGGGCGTAGGAAAGGTAGTGTGAGGGGGGGGGGGGTTGCTCCGCCCCAGTTGGTACTTTTATATAATTTATTTGGAGAGGTGATATTTTCGGCCATCTGCAGTGGGGTTATTTCGTGGAAGGGGGCGGAAAAATTATCTTCCCGCCTGGGTTGACACTGACCTTAGCTACGCTACTACCACTTCGTTATTGCTTAAAACTGTTATCACCCAGATTCATAGAAAGCATATTATACGTTTCAAGTTAAAATATTCGATTCCAAATAAATGGATTACAACGAACGATTCAAATCAATGCCTACTCATTCACTCACGCTGACACTACCAAAAAAATATACATCTATATAAGTCTCAATGAAAAAATGAAAAAAAATTCTTTTCTATCACATTTTAAATACACTTTTCTGAATTTTCTGAATTGTATATATTACACATAATATATCATCATCAGTGGCGCAAAAAGCATATGTAAGGCCCTGACCTGCTCTACCACATCCTTCCATTCGGATAGACCCACGGCTCTCCGCCTCCATGCGCGAACCCAAGCTTGTGTAAGTCCTTCTCTGCATCATCGATCCACCTCAGTTTTGGACGACTGGTGAGCCGTCTCGTCCTAGGTTTCTGCCCGTAGATCACTTTCACTGCTCTTCAATCGGGCATTGTTTCACTATGACCTGTCCAGCACAATCTGCCTTTTTTTTTAATTGTTGCGACTATGGCTGGCTCTTATTACGATGGATATATCTATTACAGATCTGTGTCATGACATAATGATACCCGTAAACTTTGATACTAAAACGTCTGCTTAGCTCTCATCTCGTTTCGTCGCTGTAACCGCCTGACCAGTGGCTCGCATGCCAAGCACAGTGACCCCAGGATGAGGCTGGCCCCCACGTAATGGTAGGACAGGACAAATGATCCCGTAGCTTCAATCATTACTCCTGTGCGTTTGGAAAGGTTTAAAAATATCTTTGAATTGATGCAAAACAAGGCGTTCAGTTTGAACTATCATAACATGAGATGTTTTAAATTGAATTTAATTCCCCCTCCCCAACCCACACCCCCTCTGATCATTCATGGGAAGGTAATTCAAGTGTTAATCCCCGATTTTCTGACCGCCCATTACCACCGCCAACATAACGAAAGAGAAACGCGAGCTTACTGGGGTTTTCTCCAGGTGGGTACACAAGAAACATCTAGACATAAATGTGCGTTTGAGAGATTCAGAGAATTTGTGTCATTAAACAGATTTCAGCGCTTCACATTCAAGTTTATCCATAGCTATTGTATTCGGTACAAGTGAAAAGTGTTTTTTTGTTAATATAAGAGCAGCCTATGCATTGGTAGTTATCTTACATACTGAATATGAAAGCGTTGGAGCTTTACGATAAAGCTTTTCAGTAGATTAATGAGACAAAAAACAAGCTGTGTAAATAAAACAATACATGTAATTATTATGTAATTTTAATATATACTTATATGATTGTAATTTTATTGCTCTGATGAAGGCATTTGACGAAAAATTTGACTTTGTATTCTGTGAAACAATAATTAAAGCTTAACCTATATTGTTTTATTTACACAAATTGTGTGTGTCTTAATAATCTTACATACTGAGCCATGATGCTTTAAGACCGACGTCTTGATTTCGGGTCAGAAAATTAAATCACACAGATTTGGAATTCAGTTAATCGAGTATTTGCCAAAGTATGGAAAAATGTAAAGTATGTCGAATTTCTCACTTTTTTTTTTTTGGAGACACTGAATTTTCAATTAGTTAACAGTGCTAAAAACTTTGTATTGACATAATGACAGACTAATAAACTAAGTCAAATATATATATATATTATATATATATTTAGTGATTAAAGCGTTTGACACTTGATACTGTATAACGAACAAACATCTACACTTCACTCACCATGTATAGGGTACTGTATAGAGAACCAAACAGTTGACACGAGCTGTGACAACGCCAGCATCTTCCCCATGTGATCCACGCCCACGAGCTCCACCGCCAAATTCGGATTGTAGCTCACGGACGAAAGCCCCAGCAGACCCATGGACACCGCCAGGAAGACCAGGGATCCCAAGTCGGTGAACAGCGCTACGAAATGGCACACGACCCCCATGTAGAGGCTGGCCAACACTATGACGCGACTGGGAAGAGCTAATTTTAGATCGCCCAAAAATCCGAAGACGATTCGAGCGGAAGTGTCGCAGAGACCAGCAATCGTCATCAGATTGGCGGCGTCCGTCTGGGAGATTCCCGTTTTCTCCGCGTGAGCCGGGAGGTAGACGGGAAGGAACAGGCACATGTTGTTGAGGGAGAAGCTGACCAGCTGGAGGATCACGAGGTAGTTTTTAAGCAGCGACATGTCCACGACCTCTTTCAGTAAATGTAGGCAAGATGACCTCTTTCCGGTCTTTGGTTCCGTTGGCTTTCGTAGACAGGGAGGTGAGAGGTCATGTGATGGCTTGGGATCGCGGCTCAATGGCCGTGGCTGAACAAGTAATGAAGCTACGATTGCATTCATCTGGAATGTTATACAATGTAAATATATATATA
>CAXITT010000795.1:16954-31841 GCA_964033795.1 Lymnaea stagnalis
ATAGCTTTGCTCATGACATGAGAACATTGTGCTCTGTGTCATGTGTAAGATAGCTTTGCTCATGACATGAGAACATTGGGCTTTGTGTCATGTGTAAGATAGCTTTGCTCATGACATGAGAACATTGGGCTTTGTGTAATGTGTAAGATAGATTTGCTCATGACATGAGAACATTGTGCTTTGTGTCATGTGTAAGATAGCTTTGCTCATGACATGAGAACATTGTGCTTTGTGTAATGTGCAAGATAGCTTTGCTCATGACATGAGAACATTGTTCTTTGTGTAATGTGTAAGATAGCTTTGCTCATGACATGAGAACATTGTGCTTTGTGTAATGTGTAAGATAGCTTTGCTCATGACATGAGAACATTGTGTTGTGTGTTAATTTAGTTAACGTATGAACGTTGCGATACATATCATTTCTTGAATAATCCTTCCAAGACCAAGGTGTGCAAACCTTTACCAAAATAGCCACAGTTGTGGTGAATGAAAAGTACATTTCGCCCCACTATATATTAATCATAAAAGACCTCTTTCCAATCAAATGAGAGTCATTGCCACCGATGGCGACGCCGCTGTTAGTTCTTAATAGGAGTGATGTCTTAAGAAGGCTGGGGTGATGGGTTTGACCCAGCGTGTGGGGACCGACGCTGGAAGACTGAGTTCATTTTAAAAAGGGGGTGTGGGTGCGGGTGTACTGGAAGCTGACTTTGCAGGCAATGAATACTTCTGAAGGATGGTATCAGGACTTCTTATTTTCAAGACAGAGCTACACTCATATACGACAGGAAGAAAAAGGGGAAGGTGGGGGGGGAAGAGGGGGTACTTCTTTTTGCTCTCTAAGATGGATCAACTAAATCATAAAATGTTGCTAGTGACTGTCCACATCAATGACATATTACTGACTGTCCACATCAATGACATATTACTGACTGTCCATATCAATGACATATTACTGACTGTCCACATCAATGACATAATACTGACTGTCCACATCAATGACATATTACTGACTATCCACATCAATGACATATTACTGACTGTCCACATCAATGACATATTACTGAATTTCCACATCAATGACATATTACTGACTGTCCACATCAATGACATATTACTGACTGTCCACATCAATGACATATTACTGACTGTCCACATCAATGACATCTTACTGACCGTCCACATCAATGACATATTACTGACTGTCCACATCAATGACATATTACTGACTGTCCACATCAATGACATATTACTGACTGTCCACATCAATGACATATTACTGAATTTTCACATCAATGACATATTACTGAATTTCCACATCAATGACATATTACTGACTGTCCACATCAATGACATATTACTGACTATCCACATCAATGACATATTACTGAATTTCCACTTCAATGACATATTACTGACTGTCCACATCAATGACATATTACTGACTGTCCACATCAATGACATATTACTGACTGTCCACATCAATGACATATTACTGACTGTCCACATCAATGACATATTACTGACTGTCCACATCAAAGTCATATTACTGACTGTCCACATCAATGACATATTACTGACTGTCCACATCAATGACATATTACTGACTGTCCACATCAATGACATATTACTGACTGTCCATATCAATGACATATTACCTCAGTTGGGTTGTTTGGTTAGTTCATAATTTATGCCAACTTTCTTAAACATGCATGTGTTTTCTCACCAGGCAAAATGGTTGTTTAACTCCTCAGTCCTCGCAGTCACAACTCAGAACGCATAAAAACCGTCAAGACTCCTGGGAATTAAATGGAACATGTCAATTACAAATTTTAACACTCTGTTTTGGCAGGTTTGATGATTTTAATTTTTTCTCAATCTTACCAAAACTTTCTTTGGCATCAAAAGGCGTATGCAAGTTTTGTCTTGACAGGAGAGTTATCTGAAAATGTCGTGCCATATTTGTCTTGACAGTAGAGTTATCTTAAAATGTCGTGCCATATTTGTCTTGACAGGAGAGTTATCTGAAAATGTCGTGCCATATTTGTTTTGACAGGAGAGTTATCTGAAAATGTCGTGCCATATTTGTCTTGACAGGAGAGTTATCTGAAAATGTCGTGCCATATTTGTCTTGACAGTAGAGTTATCTGAAAATGTCGTGCCATATTTGTCTTGACAGTAGAGTTATCTGAAAATGTCGTGCCATATTTGTCTTGACAGGAGAGTTATCTGAAAATGTCGTGCCATATTTGTCTTGACAGTAGAGTTATCTGAAAATGTCGTGCCATATTTGTCTTGACAGGAGAGTTATCTGAAAATGTCGTGCACGATTTGTCCTGACGTGACAGTTTTCTGAAAATGTTGTGCAAGATTAGTCCTGACTTTACAGTTATCTGAAAATGTCGTGCATGATTGGTCTTGACGTTGCAGCTATCATGTTATACAATTGTTGAGACACAAACGGGATGATCCCTGAACGTCCCACGGGATAGGGATTAACTGTGGTCAAACTTTACCGTTGTTTCAATAAATGAGTTGGCCAAAGATTGAGATCTGATTCAACCCAACTATTTCTGACTTGGTCTAAAAATAACCAGCGTTCTGCCCTGTACACGTCATCATGTATACTCAACCTGTCAATGACCTTGACACGTGAGGTTCAAAGTTCAAGCGCTACTGTTTCCAGTCTACTGGAATATTGACCCGGGTGTCATCGCTTTGATAATCAGGTGTAATGCCATCGGGCACCACACGTGACCTGCCAGGTGACGTAATGACGGAATGACAGGATTACCCACGCATTTGTTGTATCAACTGTAATAAACACAATTTAAAAGATGGGGGCATTTAAGCAAATATTATGACAAATTTTTACAAACAATTTTTACAGACAATTGTGATATGAGACACACTGACGAGTGTGTTAGGAGACACACAGACAATAGTGTTAGGAGACACATAGACAATTGTGGTAGGAGACACACAGACAATTCTGGTAGGAGACACACTGACAATTGTGGTGAGGGACGCACAGACAATTGTGGTAGAAGACACACAGACAATTGTGATAGGAGACACACTGAAAATTGTGGTAGGAGACACACAGACAATTGTGGTAGGAGACACACAGACAATGGTGGTAGGAGACACACAGACAATTGTGTAGGAGACACAGAAACATGTGCGGTAGGAGGCACTCATACGCCTACACAGACACAAACATACATGGGCACAGACACACAAATATATGTGGGCTCAGACACAAACATAGGTGGTCACAAATACACAAACATAGGTGGTCACAGACAAAAACATATGTGGGCCCAGACACTCAAACATATGTGGGCACAGACTCACAAACATATGTGGGCACAGACACACAAACATATGTGGGCACAGCTATACAAACATAGGTGGCATAAACATACGTGGGCACAGAAAAACAAACATAGGTGGGAAATAATACACAAACATAGGTGGGCACTAACACACAAAGATAGGTGGGCACAAACACTCAAACATAGGTGGGCACTAACATTCAAACATAGGTGGGCACTGACACTGAAATATAGGTGGGCACTAACACTCAAACATAGGTGGTCACAGACACTCAAAAATAGGTGGGCACTGACACTGAAACATAGGTGAGCACAAACACACAAACATAGGTGGGCGCAAACACGAAACAGGCCTGCACTCACACACACATACAATGACCCAGTGGGCGTGGTTGATTCGGTCGCCATCTTTATTAATCGGGAATAGACAAGTTAATTATGAATCACGGCAAGGGGCGTCATCATGTCAGCAGCAGTTCTTCTGATTGTAGTTGTCAGTAGCCAACCTGACCTTGACCTACAGGCTAAACAAACAAGAGGAAAGCTGTTTATTGATTGGCTTTTATGTTGGAACCGACATGAGATGTCATAATGGAACATGATGGAACCGACATGAGATGTCATAATGGAACATGATGGAACCGACATGAGATGTCATAATGGAACATGATGGAACCGACATGAGATGTCATAATGGAACATGATGGAACCGACAGAATGTGTCATAATGGAACATGATGAAACCGACAGAATATGTCATAATGGAACATGATGGAACCGACAGAATGTGTCATAATGGAATATGATTGGAACCGACAGAATATGTCATAATGGAACATGATTGGAACCGACAGAATGTGTCATAATGGAACATGATTGGAACCGACAGAATATGTCATAATGGAATATGATTGGAACCGACAGAATGTGTCATAATGGAACATGATGGAACCGACAGAATGTGTCATAATGGAATATGATTGGAACCGACAGAATATGTCATAACGGATTATGATGGAACCGACAGAATATGTCATAATGGAACATGATGAAACCGACAGAATATGTCATAATGGAACATGATGGAACCGACAGAATATGTCATAATGGAATATGATGGAACCGACAGAATATGTCATAATGGAACATGATTGGAACCGACAGAATATGTCATAATGGAATATGATTGGAACCGACAGAATGTGTCATAATGGAACATGATGGAACCGACAGAATGTGTCATAATGGAATATGATTGGAACCGACAGAATATGTCATAACGGATTATGATGGAACCGACAGAATATGTCATAATGGAACATGATGAAACCGACAGAATATGTCATAATGGAACATGATGGAACCGACAGAATATGTCATAATGGAATATGATGGAACCGACAGAATATGTCATAATGGAACATGATTGGAACCGACAGAATATGTCATAATGGAATATGATTGGAACCGACAGAATATGTCATAATGGAACATGATGAAACCGACAGAATATGTCATAATGGAATATGATTGGAACCGACAGAATATGTCATAATGGAACATGATGGAACCGACATGATATGTTACAATGGAACAAGAGGGAACCGACAGATTATTTTGTTTTACTACATAGTAGAGTGCGTTCAAAACGAAATTTGACGAAAATTTTAACGCGTGAACTGAAAAAAAATTCGAACAAATTTCTGTTCGATCAATCTTCCGTCGAGGAAATTTCTTCCTAACAAATTTCGTTCTATTCTCTTGCATGAGACAATCGCTTGTCAAGCATTGGTTGTAACAGATGAAACTTTTGTTTTAATAGGTCAAGATTTTGTTGTAAAAGGTCAAGCTTTGTTTGTAAAAGGTCAAGCATTGGTTGTAACAGGTCAATATTTGATTGTAAATCTCTCCAGGTCAGATTACCTAACATAATTCAGAGTCCACATTAGGAACGCGGTTACATATGTTAAGAGTACTATGGTTACCTGTGTAAACAGTAAAGTGGTTGCCTGTGTTAAGAGTAAAGTGGTTGCCTGTGTTAAGAGTAAAGTGGTTGCCTGTGTTAAGAGTAAAGTGGTTACCTGTGTTAAGAGTAAAGTGGTTCCCTGTGTTAAGAGTAAAGTGGTTACCTGTGTAAACAGTAAAGTGGTTGCCTGTGTTAAGAGTAAAGTGGTTGCCTATGTAAACAGTAAAGTTGTTGCCTGTGTTAAGAGTAAAGTGGTTACCTGTGTAAACAGTAAAGTGGTTGCCTGTGTTAAGAGTAAAGTGGTTACCTGTGTAAACAGTAAAGTGGTTGCCTGTGTTAAGAGTAAAGTGGTTGCCTGTGTAAACGATAAAGTGGTTGCCTGTGTCAAGAGTAAAATGGTTACCTGTATAAACAGTAAAGTGGTTGCCTGTGTTAAGAGTAAAGTGGTTACCTGTGTAAACAGTAAAGTGGTTGCCTGTGTTAAGAGTAAAGTGGTTGCCTGTGTTAAGAGCAAAGTGGTTACCTGTGTAAAGAGTAAAGTGGTTACCTGTGTAAAGAGTAAAGTATTACCTGTGTTTAGAGTAAAGTGGTTACCTGTATTAAGAGTACTATGGTTACCTGTTTAAAGAGTAAAGTGGTTACCTGTGTAAAGAGTAAAGTATTACCTGTGTTTAGAGTAAAGTGATTACCTGTATTAGAGTACTATGGTAACCTGTTTAAAGAATAAAATGGTTATCTGTGTAAAGAGTAAAGTGGTTACCTGTGTTAAGAGTAAAGTGGTTACCTGTGTTAAGAGTAATATGGTTACCTATGTAAAGAGTAAAGTGGTTACCTGTGTTAAGAGTAAAGTCGTTACCTGTGTAAAGAGTAAAGTCGTTACCTGTGTTAAGAGTAAAGTGGTTACCTGTGTTAAGAGTACTATGATTACATATGTAAAGAGTAAAGTGGTTGCCTGTGTTAAGAGTAAAGTCGTTACCTGTGTAAAGAGTAAAGTCGTTACCTGTGTAAAGAGTAAAGTCGTTACCTGTGTTAAGAGTCAAGTCGTTACCTGTGTTAAGAGTAAAGTGGTTACCTGTGTTAAGAGTAAAGTCGTTACCTGTGTTAAGAGTAAAGTCGTTACCTGTGTTAAGAGTACTATGGTTACCTATGTAAAGAGTAAAGTGGTTACCTGTGTTAAGAGTACTATGGTTACCTATGTAAAGAGTAAAGTGGTTATCTGTGTTAAGAGTACTATGGTTACCTATGTAAAGAGTAAAGTGATTACCTGTGTTAAGAGTACTATGGTTAACTATGTAAAGAGTAAAGTGGTTACCTGTGTTAAGAGTACTATGGTTACCTGTGTTAAGAGTAAAGTGTGTTACCTGTGTTAAGAGTACTATGGTTACCTGTATAAAGAGTAAAGATGTTACATGTGTTAAGAGTACTATGGTTACCTATGTAAAGAGTAACGTGGTTACCTATGTAAAGAGTAAAGTGGTTACCTGTGTTAAGAGTACTATGGTTACCTATGTAAAGAGTAAAGTGATTACCTGTGTTAAGAGTACTATGGTTAACTATGTAAAGAGTAAAGTGGTTACCTGTGTTAAGAGTACTATGGTTACCTGTGTTAAGAGTAAAGTGTGTTACCTGTGTTAAGAGTACTATGGTTACCTGTATAAAGAGTAAAGATGTTACCTGTGTTAAGAGTACAATGGTTACCTGTGTTAAGAGTAAAGTCGTTACCTGTGTTAAGAGTACTATGGTTACCTATGTAAAGAGTAAAGTCGTTACCTGTGTTAAGAGTAAAGTCATTACCTGTGTTAAGAGTACTATGGTTACCTATGTAAAGAGTAAAGTGGTTGCCTGTGTTAAGAGTAAAGTGGTTACCTGTGTTAAGAGTAAAGTGGTTGCCTGTGTTAAGAGTAAAGTGGTTGCCTGTTTTAAGAGTAAAGTGGTTGCCTGTGTTAAGAGTACTATGGTTACCTATGTAAAGAGTAAAGTCGTTACCTGTGTTAAGAGTAAATGTGGTGAGGAGATGTCACAGGCCCTTGGTCATCACCAGCAATCTATGGTGTCGTTTTATGGAGAAACAATACTGTGTTAACTGATCCTGGATGGATGGATGGATGGATGGATTGACGGACGGATGGATGGATGGGTCGATGGCTGGCTGGATGGGTGGATGGATGGATGGGTGGGTGGATGGACAGATGGGTGCATGGTAGTTGGATGAGTGGATGGATGGGTTTATAGGACGGTGGGTGGATGGGTGGATGGATGGATGCACGGATGGGTGGACAGATGGATGTATGAGTGGATGAATCGATTGATGGGTGGAAGAATTGGTGGATGGATTGGTGGATTGATTGATATATGGATGGATGGGTGGATGGATTGGAGGATGGATTGGTGGGTGAGTGGATGGGTGAATGGATGGGTGGATGGATGGATAGATGGATGGGTGGATGGATGGATGGATGGATGGGTGGTAGGTGGATTAATGGATGGGTAGCTAGGTGGATGATGGATGGGTGGGTGGATTGGTGGATGGATGGGTAGATGAATGGATGGATTCACAGACGGATAGATGGATGGGTGCATGGGCGGGTGGATGGATGGATGGATGGGTGGATGGGTGGTTGGAGGGATTGATGGATGGACGGATGGGTGGATGAGTGGATGGACGACTGGGTGGGTGGATGAATGAATGAATGGATGCAATAACGGACTGGTTGAATAACAGATGAATGGAATGATGGATTTATGAAAAACTTGGATCTAACAACAGATGCATGAATGATGGATTGAGTGATGGAATCACGGACTCATGTATGCTATTGTTGGATGAGTGTAAAAATGAATCAATAGTTCAATTTTTGGATGTAATAACGATTGGATCGATTAATGGAATGACTATGGATATAATAACGGATAAATGGATATCATAACCCATAGATGTAATGATAGTTAATAAGTAAAAAAAAAATTTAATTAAAATATTTTGTCTTAGTGGAAAGGTTGATGTATATTTGTATGCTCAGATGGATTGACCCCTCGATATTGAATAGAGGAATGAAACATAGGAGCCAGAATGATCAATTCATTGATCGTGGGCCCTCAAAATAAAGAAGAAAGAAGACGAAGAAGAATTGGAGATTATGGATTACTGTAGAGGGGTGGACCAAATAACAAATGGATAAATGGCTTGATGACAGCTTAGAATGAATAGTTGAAATGACCGATGGGTGAATGTCATATCGTGCACGGTTTGGTGATTACGACTTTGGACAGATGCTGGCTTACTGTGGACAGATGCTGGCTTACTGTGGACAAATGCTGATTGACTTTGGTCAGATGCTGGCTTACTGTGGACCGATGCTGGCTTACTGTGGACAGATGCTGGCTTACTGTGGACAGATGCTGGCTTACTGTGGACAGATGCTGATTGACTTTGGACAGATGCTGGCTTACTGTGGACCGATACTGGCTTACTGTGGACAGATGCTGGCTTACTGTGGACCGATGCTGGTTGATTGTGGACAGATGCTGGCTTACTGTGAAGTTGGGCAGATTCTGGCTGACTGTAGACAGATGCTGGCTTACTGTGGACAGATGCTGATTGACTGTGGACAGATGCTGGCTTACTGTGGACAGATGCTGACTGACTGTGGACAGATGCTGGTTTACTGTGGACAGATGCTGATTGACTGTGGACAGATGCTGGCTTACTGTGGACAGATGCTGATTGACTGTGGACAGATGCAGAGTGACTGTGGACAGATGCTGGCTTACTGTGGACAGATGCTGATTGACTGTGGACAGATGCTGGCTGACTGTGGACAGATGCTGGCTGACTGTGGACAGATGCTGACTGACTGTGGACAGATGCTGATTGACTGTGGACAGATGCTGGTTTACTGTGGACAGATGCTGGTTTACTGTGGACAGATGCTGACTGACTGTGGACAGATGCTGGCTGACTGCGGCTGTGGACATATGCACGCTGACATCATTGTTATTTGGAAGTAGGTCATAAATTACCCTGTCTCACATCCGTGCGGTGGCGTGTTTGTTATTGTGTCTCGAGCTTGCCACATCGGACAGGTCATAATTGTTGGCCGTCATAAAATTTTTGAACCATGTGGCACGCGCATCACGTGACTAATCCAGGCCCGTAAGCCAATCACGTTTGGTAAATTCTGATAATGAAACCTTACCCGTGTCTGTCATCACCCAAGCGCGTGCTTGTTCGTGGTGGGGGAGAGTGGTGTGTGAGCGTGTGTGTGTGTGTGAGTGGATAAGGTGTAAACCATTTTAGCGTCTAGAGGAAAGAGTTTTTATAAAATCATATTTTACTCTTCAGTGGAATACAGCAATCCTCCAGAGAACAACACGTTGGGCTGGGCAAACATCCGCAGGACGCTACTGAATTAATTCTACATTTCCAGTGCTCGACACATGAAATATGAGACAGAGTAATGATGAAATATGTTTGTAAATAGTTTGTGTGGGATCGGTGAGATAATGTGATTTGCTTGTTAATAGAGTGTGGAGGTAATAAGCGAAATATATTTTTGTAAAAAAGAGTTTGTGGTTGGGGGGGGGGGATTGAAAAATGGGAGGGAAGTAGTTAAACTGAATTTTTAAAGGATGAAATATGTTTGTAAATAGTTTGTGTGGGATCGGTGAGATAATGTGATTTGCTTGTTAATAGAGTGTGGAGGTAATAAGCGAAATATATTTTTGTAAAAAAGAGTTTGTGGTTGGGGGGGGGGGGATTGAAAAATGTGAGTGAAGTATTTAAACTGATTTTTCAAAGGGTTATTTAAATGGGTTAAGTAAAGGGGTTTTGACAAGAGGTTAGGCAAAAGTTAAGGAATAGGGTATGGTTAAGGTGTTCAGGAATTGTTAAGCAAAAGGGTTAAAAAAATAATACATCTAGTTGATCAAGAAGAATAACTAAGTGTGTAAAGATTAGCCAGGTGTACATTGTGTACCGCTGTAAATATTGGACAGTTTTACTTTCTTGATGATCGTACAGAAAGGATTTCTATAAAACCACATTAAACAATGATAACGTGAAGATTAAACAGACAGCTAAATCCAGTATTCTGTTCAGATTTCCCTGTCGCACTACATGTTCAGATGTTCAGATTTCCCCGTCAACTTACATCCTCAGATTTCCCTGTCAACCCTACATCTTCAGATTTCCCTGTCACACTACATGTTCAGATTTCCCAGTCAACCTACATGTTAAAATTTCCCAGTCAACCTACATTGTTCAGATGTTCAGATTTCCCCGTCTACCTAGATGTTCAGATTTCCCCGTCAATCTACATGTTGAGATTTCCCCGTCTACCTACATGTTCAGATTTCCCCGTCAACCTACATGTTGAGATTTTCCCGTCAACCTACATGTTCAGATTTCCCCGTCAACCTACATGTTGAGATTTCCCGTCAACCTACATGTTCAGATTTCACAGTCAACCTACATGTTCAGATTTCCTCGTCAACCTACATGTTCAGATTTCCCCGTCAATCTACATGTTCAGATTTCCCTGACAACCTACATGTTCAGATTTCCCCGTCAACATACATTTTGAGATTTCCCAGTCAACCTACATGTTCAGATTTCCCAGTCAACCTACATGTTCAGATTTCCCCGTCAACCTACATGTTGAAATTTCCCCGTCAACCTACATGTTCAGATTTTCCAGTCAACCTACATGTTAAGATTTCCCCGTCAACCTACATGTTCAGATTTCCCCGTCTACCTACATGTTGAGATTTCCCCGTCAACCTACATGTTCAGATTTTCCAGTCAACCTACATGTTAAGATTTCCCCGTCAACCTACATGTTCAGATTTCCCCGTCTACCTACATGTTCAGATTTCCCAGTCAACCTACATGTTCAGATTTCCCCGTCAAACTACATTTTCAGATTTCCCCGTCAACGTTCATGTTCAGATTTCCCCGTCAACCCTCATGTTCAGATTTCACAGTCAACCTACATGTTCAGATTTCTCTGTCAACCTACATGTGCAGATTTCCCCGTCTACCTACATGTTCAGATTTCGCCGTCTACCTACATGTTGAGATTTCCCCGTCAACCTACATGTTCAGATTTTCCAGTCAACCTACATGTTAAGATTTCCCCGTCAACCTACATGTTGAGATTCCCCGTCAACCTACATGTTCAGATTTCGCAGTCAACCTACATGTTCAGATTTCCTCGTCAACCTACATGTTCAGATTTCCCCGTCAATCTACATGTTCAGATTTCCCCGTCAACCTACATGTTCAGATTTCCCCGTCAACATACATTTTGAGATTTCCCAGTCAACCTACATGTTCAGATTTCCCAGTCAACCTACATGTTCAGATTTCCCCGTCAACCTACATGTTAAGATTTCCCCGTCAACCTACATGTTCAGATTTTCCAGTCAACCTACATGTTAAGATTTCCCCGTCAACCTACATGTTCAGATTTCCCCGTCTACCTACATGTTGAGATTTCCCCGTCAATCTACATGTTCAGATTTTCCAGTCAACCTACATGTTAAGATTTCCCCGTCAAACTACATTTTCAGATTTCCCCGTCTACCTACATGTTCAGATTTCTCAGTCAACCTACATTTCAGATTTCCCCGTCAAACTACATTTTCAGATTTCCCCGTCAACGTTCATGTTCAGATTTCCCCTTCAACCCTCATGTTCAGATTTCCCTGTCAACCTACATGTTCAGATTTCTCTGTCAACCTACATGTGCAGATTTCCCCGTCTACCTACATGTTCAGATTTCGCCGTCTACCTACATGTTGAGATTTCCCCGTCAACCTACATGTTCAGATTTTCCAGTCAACCTACATGTTAAGATTTCCCCGTCAACCTACATGTGAGATTTCCCCGTCAACCTACATGTTCAGGTTTCCCCGTCAACCTGCATGATGAGATTTCCCGGTCAACCTACATTTTCAGATTTCCCCGTCAACCCTCATGTTCAGATTTCCCCGGTCTACCTACATGTTCAGATTTCCCCGTCAACCTACATGTTCAGATTTCCCCGTCAACCTACATGTTCAGATTTCCCCGTCAACCTACTTGTCAGATTTCCTCGTCAACCTACATGTTCAGATTTCCCCGTCAACCTACATGTTCAGATTTCCACATCAACCTACATGTTGAGATTTCCCCGTCAAACTACTTGTTCAGATTTCCCAGTCAACCTACATGTTGTGATTTCCCCGTCAACCTACATGTTCTGATTTCCCAGTCAACCTACATGTTCAGATTTCCCCGTCAATCTACATGTTCAGATTTCCCAGTCAACCTACATGTTCAGATTTCCCAGTCAACCTACATGTTGAGATTTCCCCGTCAACCTACATGTTCAGATTTCCCTGTCAACCTACATGTTGAGATTTCCCCGTCAACCTATATGTTAAGATTTCCCTAGTCAACCTACATGTTCAGATTTCCTCGTCAACCTACATGTTCAGATTTCCCCGTCAACCTACTTGTCAGATTTCCTCGTCAACCTACATGTTCAGATTTCATAGTCAACCTACATGTTGAGATTTCCCCGTCAACCTATATGTTCAGATTTCCCCGTCAACCTACATGTTCAGATTTCCCCGTCAACCTACATGTTCAGATTTTCCCGTCAACCTACTTGTCAGATTTCCTCGTCAACCTACATGTTCAGATTTCATAGTCAACCTACATGTTGAGATTTCCCCGTCAACCTACATGTTCAGATTTCCCAGTCAACCTACATGTTGAGATTTCCCAGTCAACCTACATGTTGTGATTTCCCCGTCAACCTACATGTTCTGATTTCCCAGTCAACCTACATGTTCAGATTTCCCCGTCAATCTACATGTTCAGATTTCCCAGTCAACCTACATGTTCAGATTTCCCAGTCAACCTACATGTTGAGATTTCCCCGTCAACCTACATGTTCAGATTTCCCTGTCAACCTACATGTTGAGATTTCCCCGTCAACCTATATGTTAAGATTTCCCTAGTCAACCTACATGTTCAGATTTCCTCGTCAACCTACATGTTCAGATTTTCTCGTCAACCTACATGTTGAGATTTCCCCTCCAACCTACATGTTGAGATATCCCAGTCAACCTACATGTTCAGATTTCCTCGTCAACCTACATGTAGCATTGGTTTCAGGTTTGCTATCTTTGCGTCTGTATCACAGAGTCTACTCCTTGCTACATTTCCAAAGCCGTGTTGAAAATAGTTGCTTCATATGTTTTGTGGGGTTGAAAACAGATTTTTGAGCATGCCTCTAATTGAAGGTGTATCACTGGCGTAAGAAATGGCTTCTGAAGGGGGAAGTCCGCACCGTAGAAAGGGATTGTGAAAGGGGCACTGTGCACTGTGCACTGGGGGAATAAGGCTTGGCCCACCCCACGCGGCATACCCCTAGCAAGGCCACTGAAATAGATTATGTGACAGATAGATGGACCACCGCATTTCGTTGAACATCGAGTCTAGGTGATCTTCACAGGTATTGACTTTTACTTCTGGTTGGTTTTAGCTAGACTAATTGGTGGAAATATTTATTGTGTTTTTACTGACAGGTTATTTCTTTGTGAATTTAAGCAGTGCAAAGAATTTCATGCGTTCTCCTCTACCTAAAATTAAGTTGGGGAAATCCAACATGAGACAACCCACTAACTAACCAGGCGTAGCCAGTCCCATGACCAACACTAATCAATCCACTCAACATTTGTACCTTAAATTTATCATTGAAGCGAAGGTCCTGGTCATTTGTACTTTAAGTGACTTCATTGTGTGATAACCAATGACTTCATTGCGTGATAACTACTGACGTCATTACGTGATTACCACTGACTTCATTCCATTTGGAATCAGTTTTTCAATCTCTCTTTCTCTCTGATCCCTCAATCCACCCCCTCCAATTTCTGCTTCTCTTTATCTCTTACTCTCTACTCTCTCTCTTTATCGCACATCCTGTCTATCCCATCACTCTCTTCCCCCTTCTCTCTCTCTCTCTCTGTCTCCCCTCTCTCACTACGTCTTTTTCTGTCTCCCCCCCTCTCTCTCTTTCTCTCTCTCTCACTCTCTTTCTCACAAACACACACATACTACGACTTTCTCTCTCACTCTCTCTCTTCCTCACCCTCTCTCTCTCTCTCTCACAAACACACACACACACACTACGACTTTGTCTCTCCCCCCTCTCTCTTCCTCTCTCTCTCTCGCTCTCTCACAAACACACACACACACACACTACGACTGTGTCTCTCCCTCTCTCTCACCCTCACTCGTTCTCTCACAAACACACACACACACACACTACGAATGTGTCTCTCCCTCTCTCTCACCCTCTCTCGCTCTCTCACAAACATACACACACACACACTACGACTGTGTCTCTCCCTCTCTCTCACCCTCTCTCGCTCTCTCACAAACAAACACACACACACTACGACTGTGTCTCTCCCTCTCTCTCTCACCCTCTCTCGCTCTCTCACACACATACACACACACACACACTACGACTGTCTCTCTCTCTCTCTCTCACCCTCTCTCCCTCTCTCACACACATACACACACACACAC
>CAXITT010000795.1:31999-61032 GCA_964033795.1 Lymnaea stagnalis
CACACACACACGCACACACACACACACACACACACGCACACACACACACACACACACACTCCGTCTGTGTCTCTCTCTCTCTCTCTCTCCCTCTCTCGCTCTCTCACACACACACACACACACACACACTGCGTCTGTGTCTCTCCCTCTCTCTCTCCCTCTCTCGCTCTCTCACAAACACACACACACACACTACGACTGTGTCTCTCCCTCTCTCTCACCCTCTCTCGCTCTCTCACAAACATACACACACACACTACGACTGTGTCTCTCCCTCTCTCTCACCCTCTCTCGCTCTCTCACAAACATACACACACACACACACTACGACTGTGTCTCTCCTTCTCTCCACGTATGAACCCACACAGCAGTGCGCGCACCGACCACCACAAGAAAAGGTCGCGTCACTTCTATATGCACCCGATTCTAATGAACGCCAAGCGTCATTCAGTTGTTGCCGCCGGTGGTCGTTCTTGCCGCTCAGCTGTTCTACGTCTGCTCCAGTTAAGTGGCACCGCCACGCGACTGCTGGGGCAAGGTAAGTGTGGCATAGATTGTGCGTGCCAAAGTCTCCTTGTTCTTATGCAGCAGGCGTGTTGGTGAGGTGCGGTGGCGAGGCTTACATACCTGAGTCGATCACAGGAGATTCGATTTCAAGGAAATTAAGGTTGTCATGTGTTTATTGACATACTCATTTTTTTTAGGTAGGTGATGTGTTTATTGATATACTCATTTGTACGTAGATGGTGTGTATATTAATGTACACATTTGTAGGTAGGTGATTTGTTTATTGATGTAGTCAGCCGTTAGGGAGGTGATGTGTTTGTTGACATGATCAGCTGTTAGGAAGGTGATGTGTTTATTGACATGGTCAGCTGTTAGGGAGGTGATGTGTTTATTGATGTAGTAAGCTGTCGGTGAGGTGATGTGTTTATTGATGTAGTCAACTGTCAGGGAGGTGATGTGTTTATTGATGTAGTCAACTGTCAGGGAGGTGATGTGTTTATTGATGTAGTAAGCTGTCAGGGAGGTGATGTGTTTATTGATGTAGTCAGCTGTTAGGGAGGTGTTGTGTTTATTGATGTATTCAACTGTCAGGGAGGATTTGTGTTTATTGATGTAACCAGCCGTTTGGGAGGTGATTGTTTATTGACATGTTCAGCTGTTAGGGAGGTGATGTGTTTATTGATGTAGTAAGCTGTCAGGGAGGTGATGTGTTTATTGATGTAGTCAGCCGTCAGGGAGGTGATGTGTTTATTGATGTAGTAAGCTGTTAAGGAGGTGATGTGTTTATTGATGTAGTAAGCTGTTAGGGAGGTGATGTGTTTATTGATGTAGTAAGCTGTTAAGGAGGTGATGTGTTTATTGATGTATTCAACTGTCAGGGAGGATTTGTGTTTATTGATGTAACCAGCCGTTTGGGAGGTGATTGTTTATTGACATGGTCAGCTGTTAGGGAGGTGATGTGTTTATTGATGTAGTAAGCTGTTAAGGAGGTGATGTGTTTATTGATGTAGTAAGATGTCAGGGAGGTGATGTGTTTATTGATGTAGTCAGCCGTCAGGGAGGTGATGTGTTTATTGATGTAGTAAGCTGTCGGTGAGGTGATGTGTTTATTGATGTAGTCAACTGTCAGGGAGGTGATGTGTTTATTGATGTAGTCAACTGTCAGGGAGGTGATGTGTTTATTGATGTAGTAAGCTGTCGGTGAGGTGATGTGTTTATTGATGTAGTCAACTGTCAGGGAGGTGATGTGTTTATTGATGTAGTCAACTGTCAGGGAGGTGATGTGTTTATTTATGTAGTAAGCTGTCAGGGAGGTGATTTGTTTATTGATGTAGTCAGCTGTTAGGGAGGGTTTGTGTTTATTGATGCATTCAACTGTCAGGGAGGTGATTGTTTATTGACATGTTCAGCTGTTGGGGAGGTGATGTGTTTATTGATGTAGTAAGCTGTCAGGGAGGTGATGTGTTTATTGATGTAGTCAGCCGTCAGGGAGGTGATGTGTTTATTGATGTAGTAAGCTGTTAAGGAGGTGATGTGTTTATTGATGTAGTAAGCTGTTAGGGAGGTGATGTGTTTATTGATGTAGTAAGCTGTTAAGGAGGTGATGTGTTTATTGATGTATTCAACTGTCAGGGAGGATTTGTGTTTATTGATGTAACCAGCCGTTTGGGAGGTGATTGTTTATTGACATGGTCAGCTGTTAGGGAGGTGATGTGTTTATTGATGTAGTAAGCTGTTAAGGAGGTGATGTGTTTATTGATGTAGTAAGCTGTCAGGGAGGTGATGTGTTTATTGATGTAGTCAGCCGTCAGGGAGGTGATGTGTTTATTGATGTAGTCAGCTGTTAAGGAGGTGATGTGTTTATTGATGTAGTAAGCTGTCAGGGAGGTGATGTGTTTATTGATGTAGTCAGCTGTTAAGGAGGTGTTGTGTTTATTTATGTGGTAAGCTGTCAGGGTGGTGATGTGTTTATTGATGTAGTCAGCTGTTAAGGAGGTGATGTGTTTATTGGTGTAGTAAGCTGTTAAGGAGGTGATGTGTTTATTGATGTAGTAAGCTGTCAGGGAGGTGATGTGTAGGGAGGTGATGTGTTTATTGATGTAGTCAGCTGTTAAGGAGGTGTTGTGTTTATTGATGTAGTAAGCTGTCAGGGAGGTGATGTGTTTATTGATGTAATCAGCTGTTAAGGAGGTGATGTGTTTATTGATGTAGTAAGCTGTTAGGGAGGTGATGTGTTTATTGATGTAGTAAGCTGTCAGGGATGTGATGTGTTTATTGATGTAGTCAGCCGTCAGGGAGGTGATGTGTTTATTGATGTAGTAAGCTGTTAAGGAGGTGATGTGTTTATTGATGTAGTAAGCTGTCAGGGAGGTGATGTGTTTATTGATGTAGTCAGCCGTCAGGGAGGTGATGTGTTTATTGATGTAGTCAGCTGTTAAGGAGGTGATGTGTTTATTGAGGTAGTAAGCTGTCAGGGAGGTGATGTTTTTATTGATGTAGTCAGCTGTTAAGGAGGTGTTGTGTTTATTGATGTAGTAAGCTGTCAGGGAGGTGATGTGTTTATTGATGTAGTCAGCTGTCAGGGAGGTGATGTGTTTATTGATGTAGTAAGCTGTTAAGGAGGTGATGTGTTTATTGATGTAGTAAGCTGTTAGGGAGGTGATGTGTTTATTGATGTAGTAAGCTGTTAAGGAGGTGATGTGTTTATTGATGTATTCAACTGTCAGGGAGGATTTGTGTTTATTGATGTAACCAGCCGTCAGGGAGGTGATGTGTTTATTGATGTAGTAAGCTGTTAAGGAGGTGATGTGTTTATTGATGTAGTAAGCTGTCAGGGAGGTGATGTGTTTATTGATGTAGTAAGCTGTTAAGGAGGTGATGTGTTTATTGATGTAGTAAGCTGTCAGGGAGGTGATGTGTTTATTGATGTAGTCAGCTGTTAAGGAGGTTTTGTGTTTATTGATGTAGTAAGCTGTCAGGGAGGTGATGTGTTTATTGATGTAGTCAGCTGTTAAGGAGGTGATGTGTTTATTGATGTAGTAAGCTGTTAGGGAGGTGATTTTTTTTATTGACATGAAAAAAGCCTTCAGCTGATAAAAGGCTTTTTTCTGATTGTTTGGGAGGCATGTTCTTAGACTTGGTCTTTTACCGACAGTCTAAGCCAAACAGTTGGACTGACCCCATTTACTATTGATTCTTTTATTCGTTGATTCAAAACAATGGATTATCTGGTTTTTAATTGTTGGGTAATAATGGGATGTTGTGACTTTGCAATCTGATTGTTAATTGAATCAAATGTGTTTCCTGATCTACTCACCTCAATATAGTAATGTTATACTACATCAGTGTTTCACAAAGTGGTGGCCCGTGGACAGCTTGACGTGGACAGCTTGACGTGGACAGCTTGACGTAGACAGCTTGACGTGGACAGCTTGACGTGGACAGCTTGACGTGGACAGCTTGACGTGGAATGCTTAACGTGGACAGCTTTATGAGGACAGCTAGACGTGGCCAGCTTTATGAGGACAGCTTTACGTGGACAGCTTTACGTGGACAGCTTTACGTGAACAGGTTTACGTGGACAGCTTTACGTGGACAGCTTTACGTGGAAAGCTTTACGTGGGGAGCTTTACGTGAACAGCTTTACGTGGACAGCTTTACGTGGAAAGCTTTACGTGAACAGGTTTACGTGGACAGCTTTACGTGGGGAGCTTTACGCTGCTGGTCCGCACAATGTTAGTTAAGGAAGTGTAACAATATGGTATAGGTTACTTGTTCGTGTTTACGTTTTATTTCAAAGCCATTACACAAAAATCTTTTCCTATGCAAAACACATGACACGCTAGTATTAAAAAACTATATGTATAGAGTTATATGTCCCTGTTGCAATGGGAAACTAGTCCGTCAGTCTATGGTGCAATGGCAAACTAGTCCACCGCTCAATGGTACAATGGGAAACTGGTCCGCCAGTCAATGGTGCAATGGGAAACTAGTCCACCGGTCAATGGTGCAATGGAAAACTCGTCCACCGGTCAATGGTGCAATGGGAAACTAGTCCACCGGTCAATGGTGCAATGGGAAACTAGTCCACCGGTCAATGGTGCATGGGAAACTAGTTTCCCGGTCAATGGTGCAATGGGAAACTAGTCCACCGGTCAATGGTGCAATGGGAAACTAGTTTCCCGGCTAATGGTGCAATGGGAAACTAGTTTCCCGGTCAATGGTGCAATGGGAAACTAGTTTCCCGATCAATGGTACAATTGGAAACTAATTTCCCGGCCAATGGTGCAATTGGAAACTAGTCCACCGGTCAATGGTGCAATTGGAAACTAATCTCCCTATCAATGGTGCAATTGGAAACTAGTTTCCCGGTCAATGGTGCAATCGGAAATTAGTCCACCGGTCAATGGTGCAATTGGAAACTAGTTTTCCGGTCAATGGTGCAATTGGAAACTAGTTTCCCGGTCCATGGTGCAATGGGAAACTTGTCCGCCGGTCCATCAAAATTTTTTTTTAAAAAAATTATAAATCCATGTACAATATTAACCTATGTTTGAATTTTTAACACAATCATAAGAAATAACTTTGTTCTCACAGCGCGTTGTGGGGGCACTCAAACTTCAGCAAAAAAAAAAAAAAAACAGCTTATAATTAATGCGCCTGGAATCACAGAGTTATGCTCATGGGGTCCAGAATTTGTGGCAACAATTCTTTTTCGAATTCGGAATCGAGTTTTCAGAAACTATCTCGGAATTACAATCCCAACTTGGAATTACAAGCCTATCTTGGAAGTACAGGCCTATCTTGGAAGTACAGGNAAATTTTTTTTTAAAAAAATTATAAATCCATGTACAATTTTAACCTTTGTTTGAATTTTTAACAAAATCATAAGAAATAACTTTGTTCTCACAGCGCGTTGGGGGGGCACTCAAACTTCAGCAAAAAAAAAAAAAAACAGCTTATAATTAATGCGCCTGGAATCACAGAGTTATGCTCATGGGGTCCAGAATTTGTGGCAACAATTCTTTTTCGAATTCGGAATCGAGTTTTCAGAAACTATCTCGGAATTACAATCCCAACTTGGAATTACAAGCCTATCTTGGAAGTACAGGCCTATCTTGGAAGTACAGGCCTATCTCGGAATTACAAGCCTATCTTGGAAGTACAAGCCTATCTTGGAAGTACAAGCCCAACTTGGAAGTACAAGCCTATCTCGGAATTACAAGCCCAACTTGGAAGTACATGCCTATCTTGGAAGTACAAGCCCAACTTGGAAGTACAGGCCTATCTTGGAAGTACAAGCCCAACTAGGAAGTACAAGCCTATCTTGGAAGTACAGGCCTATCTTGGAAGTACAGGCCTATCTTGGAAGTACAGGCCAATCTCGGAATTACAAGCCCAACTTGGAATTACAAGCCTATCTTGGAAGTACAGGCCTATCTTGGAAGTACAGGCCTATCTTGGAAGTACAGGCCTATCTTGGAAGTACAGGCCTATCTTGGAAGTACAGGCCTATCTTGGAAGTACAGGCCTATCTTGGAAGTACAGGCCTATCTTGGAAGTACAAGCCCAACTTGGAAGTACAGGCCTATCTTGGAAGTACAAGCCCAACTTGGAAGTACAGGCCTATCTTGGAAGTACAAGCCCAACTTGGAAGTACAAGCCTATCTTGGAAGTACAAGCCCAACTTGGAAGTACAAGCCTATCTCGGAATTACAAGCCCAACTTGGAAGTACAAGCCTATCTTGGAAGTACAAGCCCAACTTGGAAGTACAGGCCTATCTTGGAAGTACAGGCCCAACTTGGAAGTACAGGCCTATCTTGGAAGTACAAGCCCAACTTTGAAGTACAGGCCTATCTTGGAAGTACAAGCCCAACTTGGAAGTACAGGCCTATCTTGGAAGTACAAGCCCAACTTGGAAGTACAAGCCCATTTAGGAAGAACAAGCCCAACTTGGAAGTGCAAGCCCATTTTGGAAGTATAAGCATATCTTGAAAGTTTAAGCTCATCTTGGAAGCTCAAGCCCATCTTTGAGCCAGCAAGGTCATTTCTTATCTCCCATTCTTCCTTGATCAGGTGAAAGCCACTGGTCCTGGTCTGATGTTTCTGTCCTAGCCGGTGCAGGCCACATTTTTGTTTTAGCCTGTATCCACTAAATGTACTCATCCAATAATCCACTTATCGTCTAGGCAACAAAACTCTTCTTCACAACCCTTTCTGAATTTCAGGAGAAAGAGTTGTCGATTCTGAATTGTCATCGTCAACATTCACAATGACATTGTTTTAAATATCAAACAATCTGATGTTATCTCAGTAACCTTATCGAAAGTTCAACTCATTCATTATTCATGAGTTGATCTACTTCTTGGGTGGTTGGCTGTGAGCTCCCTGGCACAGATTCAGAGGCGTCAACAGGCTCAACAGGCCAATTAGGGGGTCGTTCGCAAATTACGTCACGCTCAGGGGGGAGGGTCGAGAATGTGTGACAATTTGTGAAAGGGGGGAGGGGGTTTGTCAAATTTTATGACGTCACAATTTATTTATTTTTAATCTAAAATTTTCTAATTTTGAAAAAAAATCTTTATTCAATTAATTTTTAAAACGTTAATTTGAGGTCGATATTGCCTCAGGTATTTTAATTACCGTGAAACCCAGTCGATCACACCTTCTGGACCCATTGAAAGGGGCGCTAAAACTGTTGTGGCCATTTTACATTCCGCTTGGGAAAGACTTTGTTGTTTTACGTCACAGTTTTCTTATCATACTACTACATCTTAATCCATTATGGGAAAATGTTAGAAAATAAATAAAATCTTAGCTTAGAAATGATCATTTTATGTATGTTTTCATTTTTTTAGGTGAGATGTGACACTGAGGGGTGGGGGGAGGGGTCAAGAATTAGTGACAGGTGAAGGGGGGTCGGAAACTGTGATTTTTGGCGAGACGTAATTTGCGAACGACTCCTTATTGGTTTCTCGGCCAATGATCTGAGCTCTGTTATATCCAAAATTTCATATTGTATGTAGATCTAATATTAGGGACAGATTTACTCAGTTGGTTGGAGTGATGGCTGGGGGTGTTTGGGGTGATGGTTGGGTGATGGTTGAGGTGATGGTTGGGTGATGGTTCGGGTGATGGTTGGGTGATGATTGGGGTGATGGTTGGGTGATGGTTGGGGTGATGGCTGGGGTGTTGGTTGGGGTGATGGTTGGGTGATGGTTGGGTGAGGGTTGGGGTGATGGTTGGGTGATGGTTCGGGTGATGGTTGGGCGTTGTTTGGGGTGATGGTTGGGGTGATGGTTGGGCTGAAGGCTGGGGGGTGTATTGGGTGATAGTTGGGTGATGGTTTGGGTGATATTTGGGGTAATGGCTGTTCATGGTTGGGGAGATGGGTGGGGTTAAGATTGGGGGATGGTTTGGATGATGGTTGGGGTGATGGTTGGGGTGATGGTTGGGGAATTGTTGGGGTGATGGTTGGTGTGATGGTTGGTGTGATGGTTGGTGTGATGGTTGGGGTGATGGTTGGGGTGGTGATTAGGAAGATGTTTGGGATGATGGTTGGGATACTGGCTGGGGTGATGGTTGGGATAATGGTTAGGGTGATTGTTGGGTTAATGGTTGGGGTGATGGTTGGGGTGATGGTTGGGGTGATGGTTGGGGTGATGGTTGGTGTGATGGTTGGTCTGATGGTTGGGATGACTGTTTGGATAATGGTTTGGGTGATGGTTGGGTTGATGGTTGGGGTGATGGTTGGGTTGATGGCTGGGATGATGCTTGGGGTGATGGTTGGGGTGGAGGCTGGGAGATGGTTGGAGTGAGGACTGGGAGATGATTGGGGTGAGGACTGGGGGGTGGTTGCGGTGATGGTTGGGGTGTTGGTTGGGGTGATTGTTGGGTTATGGCTCGAGTGATGGTTGGGCTGACGGTTGGGGGTGATGGTTGGGATGATGGTGGAGGACGGCTAGGGTGAATTGGGTGATGGTTGGGGTGATGGTTGGGTGATAGTGGAGTTTGTTGGGGTGATGGTTGGGGTGATGGTTGGGGTGATGGTTGGGGTGATGGTTGGGGTGAGGACGGGGGATGTTTGGGATGATGGTTGGGGTGATGGCTGGGGTGATGGTTGGGATGATGGTGGTGGATGGTTGGGGTGGTGGTTGGGGTGATGTTTGGGGTGATGGCTGGGGTGATGGCTCGTGTGAAGGCTCGGGTGATGGTTGGGGTGATTGTTGGGTTTATGGTGGAGGTTGGTTAGGGTGATGGTTGGGGTGAAGGCTAGGGGATGGTTGGAGTGACGACTTTGGGAGGGTTTGGGGAGGTTGGGGATCGATACCGTGAGTACGAACCATTAAGTTTTAGCTCAGCTCTTCCCAGCGTGAGTCGCACGCTTCAAAGGAGAAGGAAATAAACAAAAAGTGTGGGATGGGGAGCAGATGGAAGATTTTTGGGTAAATAATGTGTCTCTTGGGTGTATTTATGGGTGTATTTATGGGTGTATTTATGGGTGTATTTATGGGTGTATTTATGGGTGTATTTATGGGTGTATTTATAGATTATTTAGATGTAGTAATGGATGTATTTTTGTTTGTATTCATGTATGTATTTTTATGTTTTAATGGATGTACCTATGGATATACAAGGTGGGCCAATAAAAGTGAGAACATCTCGTAAAATGTGATTTAATCACATCAAATTTAGTTGAACCAAGCGCCAACGTAAACAGTGGATATTATTGTGAACAAGTTCTCAGAAGAGGATTGTGTCCTGACATTCAATCGAAATGTGGTCGCCATTACTGGACATGGCAGCAGGACGGAGCTCCATCTCACACAGCCAGAACTACCATCAACTTTCTTCGTCGGAAGAATATTAACTTCATCGAGCCAGACATGTGGCCACCGAATAGCCCAGATTTAAACCCAGTAGATCATGCCATAATGGGGTGCTTTGCAAGAAAAAGTCTAACTTCGGCGACAATTTACCACAGTTGAGCAGGTCAAGTTGGCAATAATCGAGGAGTGGCGAAATCTAGGGGAACGTTTCATTGACAGAAGCATAAACGAGTGGCGTCGACGCTTGGAAAAAGTCGTTGAGAAGCAAGGAGGACACATTGAACATGACTTCTGATTAGCTAAATATTTTGCAAAAAAAAAATTCCATGAAAAATTCCATAAATTATATTTTGAAATAACTCATATGCTACGAGATGTTCTCACTTTTATCCTGTATACATGGATGTATTTATGGATGAGTACTTACCTTCTAATGGGCAGTAGTATTGGACAGGTCAAATTATAATTTTCAGTATTTTTGCCCGTCATGTCCCGATAAGAGTGCACATAAACCGTATTTGCGATAATATAGTTTTACGAATACCATACTTCCGGTATTTTCGATCTTGACATAGTTTAGAGTTCTAATCTTAACCAAAATTCCCATCATCATAATATGATGGTGCAAACAAACATGGGTTAAGATTAGAAGTGACTTCAGGAAGTTTTAATCCATTAAATAAAACATTAAAATAAAATCACATTTAATTTTTTCAATCAGCTTTTAACAATAACAAAGAAACTAACATAAACAGTAACATAAGAATCTAACTTCAAACTACAACGCAATTATCCATTCTTAGCATTGCGTCATTTATGCAACTGCGAAAGCATAAGTCACATTTTGATTAAATCCTTTATATTAACTTCAGTTTTTATTCGTGGTTGGTTGGTTGGCAAAATTTTCGGACGGCCAATTGACCCACTTCCCGTCAAACTATCGAGCTTAAACTTGGCACGTAGACTCATTACCAATGAACACATATTCGAATTTTCAGCCCCACCCACACACCCCAACCCTAAAAAAAACTGTTTTCCCTGTTTTTTCCAAGGGACGATGAATGAAATATGACGCCACTGATATCACGAAATACATTTCCCGATAACTGAGCTAAATGAGATTCTTTTTCTTTCTTTTTTTTAAATATCGCAAGTGCGTTTGGTGCGCAATATTTTCTTGTGTTTTCTGAAATAGTTGGTGAAATAAATCTGTGTGATAAAGCGCGTGGGTCATTAGAAGAATAATATAGTTCAGGGGCGTTGTGACCCGGGGGGGGGGGCGGACAATATTTGGATTTCTTATAAAGTTCAGTACCTGTTTTGCCGAATTGTCAGCCACACACCCCTTGCTCAATATTACATTTTATAAAGTATTAATACGAAAAACTTAGTTTTTTCTGGGATTGTTAATTAAATTTTAAATAAATTGATTAATATGATTTTATTATAAGTGATAGTCTGATTGTATTATAAGTGATAGTCTGATTGTATTATATGTGATACTCTGATTGTATTATAAGTGATAGTCTGATTGTATTATATGTGATACTCTGATTGTATTATAAGTGATAGTCTGATTGTATTATATGTGATACTCTGATTGTATTATATGTGATAGGCTGATTGTATTATATGTGATACTCTGATTGTATTATAAGTGATAGTCTGATTATATTATATGGGATAGTCTGATTGTATCCCTTGTGATACTCTGATTATATTATATGTGATACTCTGATTGTATTATATGTGATACTCTGATTGTATTATATGTGATACTCTGATTGTATTATATGTGATAGTCTGATTGTATTCTGTGTGATATTCATATTGTAATATATTTGATAGTCTGATTGTATTATATGTCGTACTCTGATTGTATTATGTGTGATAGACTGATTGTATTATATGTTATAGGCTGATTGTATATTTATGTACTCCACATACTTTGGAGATAGCTATTAATATGTTTGTGGCTGCACACAGTTTTATACTAGATTATTAAATTTTACTCAAATAATCACCGCAGCTAATCATTCATAGTTTGTACTTTTTGGGGGTAACATTAATCCACAACGTGTAACGTCTTGCGGGCTGACTGAGCTTATCAGCGGGCATCGTGTGGTCCGCTAAGCGTACGTTGGCCACCAATGTTCTATAACGGCCGTCCCTGCGTTCCAAAAATGTATTCTATTATCTCGAAATGTTAGGCCACTCCAGGGGCGACACCGGGATGTGGGGTGAAGTCGCCCCTGAGCTACTCTGACATTTTTTCAGTCTTCATACAAATCAAAGGGTTATCTGGCGTTACCAAGGCGACCACATCGACATTTCATTATCTGTAGGTGGTCACGTGTTAATGTCGGCACCACAGACATTATGTTGCTTGCCATTTAAAAAATTTACATTCGCTTGATCCTCGAACATGCTAGTTGCGTAATATCCTTGTTTGGCCCAATACTAGTTGCATAATATCTTTGTGTAGCCCAATGCTAGTTGTCTATACCCAAGTGTGTCCCAGTGCTAGTTGCCTAATATCCAAGTATGGCCCAATGCTAGTTGTCTATACCCAAGTGTGTCCCAGTGCTAGTTGCCTAATATCCAAGAATGGCCCAATGCAAGTTGTCTATACCCAAGTGTGTCCCAGTGCTAGTTGCCTAATATCCAAGAATGGCCCAATGCAAGTTGTCTATACCAAATTTTGCCCAGTGCTAGTTGCCTAATATCCAAGTATGGCCCAATGCTAGTTGCCCAATGTCCAAGTATGGCCCAATGCTAGTTCCCCAATATCCGAGTATGGCCCAATGCTAGTTGCCCAATATCCAAGTATGGCCCAATGCTAGTTGCCCCATGCCCAGTGAAGTTTGTTCAATGCCTTATCTCCATTTGACTCTCATACATTGCTGCCACAGTCTTAAGTCCATTCCTAATTTCTAACCTGTTTATTTTATTCTGTTGCTCCTTATTTTTGTCTCGTAGAACTTAAAATTGCCTTAAAGAAACTGTCTTTAGAGATAAAGATACTATCTTTAAAGATAAAGATACTGTCTCTAGAGATAAAGATTCTGTGTCTAGAAATAAAGATTCTGTGTCTAGAGCTAAAGATACTGTTTCTAGAGATAAAGATAATGTGTCTAGAGATAAAGATACTGTCTAGAGATAAAGATACTGTGTCTAGAGATAAAGATAATGTGTCTAGAGATAAAGATAATGTGTCTATAGATAAAGATACTGTTTCTAGAGATCAGAGGTAACACTATATAAAGTTGTAGATGACGTTATAGTTTAGTGTGTAGATAAAGTCCTAGATATAATTTGGGATGAGGTTTTAGATTAAATTGTAAATAAAAGTTGTAGATAAGGTAGTATATAAAGTTATAGATGAAGTTTCAGATAAAGATATAGATAAGGCTGTAGATGAACTTGGTAGGTTGTTGAAAAGACGGAAAGATGGGGGGATACAGAGGTGGGTGGAATTTGGTTTAAATCACACAAAGATAATACAACACAACTAAAACGCGTTAAATCTATTTGTTTCCTGCCCCCATCAAATACTTTAGTCGATTGATTTTTTTTTATCAATAATTTATTCACAAGAAGTTATTTCATATTCCAAATTTTTTTAACAAAATCGAGGATTATTATAGCCATGAGAGAATGCCCCAAATTCCTAAAGCATTAACTGCTTGTTGCCCACTCAGCTCGAGATGAAATCAATTGGCGTCTCTTTCATTGCCTGACCCCAACATCCCACCACCGCCCACACGGACAAACTCACCATCAAATCATCGTACCCCAGGGTCGGGGCGGGCTGTTTCATTGGCCCACGCAGAGGCCAGTGTCAACCATAACAGTGCAACTGGCAGGCCAATCCCGTGTCACGTGTTTTACAATGTTTGGTACTGATAACAGGGCCACGGTGGTGCCGGCTTATGGGGCGGTGCCGGGTTAGAGGGTGGTGCTGGGTTAAGGGGTGTCGGGTTAAAGGGTGCCGGGCTAAGGGGTGGTGCCGGGTTAGGGATGGTGCCGGGTTAAGGGGTGGTGCCGGGTTAAAAGGTGGTGCCGGGTTAGTGGGTGGTGCCTTTTTAGGGGGTGGTGCCGGGTTGGGGGGTGGGGCCGGGTTAAGGGGTGGTGCCGGGTTAGGGGGTGGGGCTGGGTTAAGGGGTGGTGTCGAGTTAGGGGTGGTGACATGTTAGGGGTGGTGTCGGGGTAGGTGGTGGTCCCGGACTGAGTCATTTCAAAAACACTTCTGAGGGAGCTGCACTGGCTGACGGTCGGCGCTCGCACAGAGTACAAAATTGCCACTTTGTGCTACCGCTGCTTACATGACCTGGCGCCATCATATCTCAAAGCACTCATGACGCCTTATGTACTAACTAGTGAGCTCTGCTCATCCGATAGTGGCAAAATATCGATACCGTGTGTTCGCCTTGAGACTTACGGAAAACGCACTTTTGCATTTGCTGGCCCAACGATTTGGAACGCACTTCCAGACGCTCTCAGAAACAGCCAGACACTGGAGTCCTTTAAAACCGATTTAAAAACACATCTATTTCGCAAACACCTTCTGGGATGATGCTATCTACCATCTTTTTTGTGTTGCTTATGGTTGAAACGGGATGAAAGACTTTGACTGGGTATGCTCGTATGTAGTTTTATATTGTTGCGTCTGTTTTTAAATGTGGTAAATTTTAGATTGTTTTTATTTCTATTTTTAATATGGTTGACTTTGTACCGGGCTTCGAGCTTTTGAGGAGGAAGCGTATTTTTCAAATAAACTTTATTATTATTATTATTATTTGTGGGCCCCAGGCTTCGCCAACAAAGCGGTCTAGTGTTATATTCGACACTGCTAATGTTTATTGGGGGCTGCGCTTAAGATGGGTGAACTCAATGTTTAGTGGAACAAGATATGTTTAGTGGAACAAGATATGTTGAGTGGAACAAGATATGTTTAGTGGAATAAGATATGTTTAGTGCAACAAGATATGTTTAGTGGAACAAGATATGTTTAGTGGAACAATATATGTTTAGTTGAAAATTGTATGTTAAGTGGAACAAGATATGTTTAGTGGAAAAATGTATGTTTAGTGGAACAAGATATGTTTAGTGGAATAAGATATGTTTAGTGAAACAAGATATGTTTAGTGGAACAATGTATGTTTACTGGAACAAGATATGTTTAGTGGAACAAGATATGTTTAGTGGAACAAGATATGTTTAGTGGAACAATGTATGTTTAGTGGAACAAGATATGTTTAGTGGAACAAGATATGTTTAGTGGAACAATGTATGTTTAGTGGAACAATGTATGTTTAGTTGAATAAGATATGTTTAGTGGAACGAGATATGTTTAGTGCAACAAGATATGTTTAGTGGAACAAGATATGTTTAGTGGAACAAGATATGTTTAGTTGTATCAAGATATGTTTAGTGGAACAAGATATGTTTAGTGGAATAAGATATGTTTAGTGGAATAAGATATGTTTTGTGGAACGAGATATGTTTAGTGAAACAATGTATGTTTAGTGGATCAAGATGTGTTTAGTGGAATAAAATATCTTTATTGGAACAAGATATGTTTAGTGGAACGAGATATGTTTAGTGGAACAAGATATGTTTAGTGGAACAAGATATGTTTAGTGGAACAAGATATGTTTAGCGGAACAAGATATGTTTAGTGCAACAAGATATGTTTAGTGGAACAAGATATGTTTAGTGGAATAAGATATGTTTAGTGGAACAAGATATGTTTAGTGGAACAATGTATGTTTAGTGGAACAAGATATGTTTAGTGGAACAAGATATGTTTAGTGGAACAAGATATGTTTTGTGGAACAATGTATGTTTAGTGGAACAAGATATGTTTAGTGGAACAAGATATATTTAGTGGAACAATATATGTTTAGTGTAACAATGTATGTTTAGTTGAACAAGATATGTTTATTGGAATAAGATGTGTTTAGTTGAACAAGATATGTTTAGTGGAACAAGATATGTTTAGTGGAACAATGTATGTTTAGTGCAACAAGATATGTTTAGTGGAACAAGATATGTTTAGTGGAACAATGTATGTTTAGTAGAACAATGTATGTTTAGTGGAACAAGATATGTTTAGTGGAATAAGATATGTTTAGTGCAACAAGATATGTTTAGTGGAACAAGATATGTTTAGTGGAACAAGATATGTTTAGTGGAACAAGATATGTTTAGTGGAACAAGATATGTTTAGTGGAACAATGAACAATGTATGTTTAGTGGAACAAGATATGTTTAGTGGAACAATGTATGTTTAGTGGAACAAGATATGTTTAGTGGAACAATGTATGTTTAGACTTGACAAGAAAAGGTAAGACGTTAAATTGGACGTTTCTGCTGAATGACTTCTTCGGCAGACAATTTGTGTGTGTTGCCTGCTGGCGAAGGCGTTAACCCGAAACATTTCTTGATCCACTATTTATTTAGTGAAAAGCTGACGATAATTATTCGAAGTGTTTGGTGCCCCTTAAGGTTCAGGGGCCTAGACCTTGTTGCCCTTCAAGCCCATTTTTCTCAAACTATCCCACTTTACCCAGCTACCGAGACCAATCTGACAGCCAAGCCCATTGTGCCCACTTAACCTATATTGCCCTCCAGTCCCATGTGTCAAACCAAGTACACTCTGATCAGTATTACATTAGAACTAAAATATTAGTACAAGTGCGTTCAGTATTACATTAGAACTAAAACATTGGTTCTTGGCATCCGTCCGTCACAATGTGACGATTGTGTAGACTTCGCAGGACGAGTTCCACAAGGCCTGGGATTATCCCTCTAGCTTGTTCCCAACAGCAAATCGCCGCTCTCACGCTGCTGGATAACCTAAGGATGTGGATGATACACCTTGGCACCAGTGGCGTTGCAGGAGTTGCCGGAATGTTTCACTTTACCAATTTTATCCGCCTACGGGACTCCATCTCCGGGTTTGAATTCAGAGTTCCGAGTTGCCTTCTCTCAGATGAGATGGTGTCCAAGGTCAACATATCCCATCCACCCGGGCTGCTGGTCATGTTTCTTTTTTTTAAATTAATATTAGTATGAGCCTAGAAAATGTCATGTAAGCCATTTTGGCGCCATTATTTACGGAAGTCAGAACGAGGCCGAACAATTCGTCATGTAAACTGATTAACAGAGATGTATTGATTGGACTCGTCCTGGTGTCCTTGCGTCACTTAACATAACCTGTCGGGTAAGGCATGAGGGGTGGCGGGCTAACTTATGTCATGGGGTTTTGTGCTGTACCTTCGAGGGAATCAGTGGAAGTTTGGGTTGTAATTAAGAGAAAATCAGTGGACGTTTGGGTCGTAATTCAGAGAAAATCAGTGGAAGTTTAGGTTGTAATTCAGAGAAAATCAGTTGAAGTTTGGGTCGTAATTCAGAGAAAATCAGTGGAAGTTTGGGTCGTAATTTAGAGAAAATCAGTGCAAGTTTAGGTTGTAATTAAGAGAAAAATCAGTTGAAGTTTGGGTCGTAATTTAGAGAAAATCAGTGGAAGTTTGGGTCGTAATTTAGAGAAAATCAGTGGAAGTTTGGGTTGTAATTAAGAGAAAAATCAGTTGAAGTTTGGGTCGTAATTGAGAGAAAATCAGTTGAAGTTTGGGTCGAAACTCAGAGAAAATCAGTGGAAATTTGTTTGTTAGAGGGATCTTGGGCTTGGGAATGACCTCCGTGAAAAATGTACCAAGAGAAACTTGGTGGTTCAGTTTAAGAGAACAAAATAATAGTGTTGTGATTCTATAGTTACAATGTTTATTGTATCTTTCTATTATTAGAACAATAAAGTGTATGTGTCCTTGGTGTGTGTCCCGTGACGCGAAGAATAGGGTTGACCTCTAAGTGAAATTCTTTATTAGAGTATCTTTAGCTCTGAAGTAGACATGTAATGTGTCTGTAGCTCTGAAGTAGACATGTGATGTGTCCGTAGCTCTGAAGTAGACATGTAATGTGTCTGTAGCTCTGAAGTAGACATGTGATGTGTCCGTAGCTCTGAAGTAGACATGTAATGTGTCTGTAGCTCTGAAGTAGACATGTAATGTGTCCGTAGCTCTGAAGTAGACATGAAATGTGTCTGTAGCTCTGAAGTAGACATGTAATGTGTATGTAGCTCTGAAGTAGACATGAAATGTGTCTGTAGCTCTGAAGTAGACATGTAATGTGTCTGTAGCTCTGAAGTAGACATGAAATGTGTCTGTAGCTCTGAAGTAGACATGAAATGTGTCTGTAGCTCTGAAGTAGACATGTAATGTGTCTGTAGCTCTGAAGTAGACATGAAATGTGTCTGTAGCTCTGAAGTAGACATTAAATGTGTCTGTAGCTCTGAAGTAGACATGTAATGTGTCTGTAGCTCTGAAGTAGACATGAAATGTGTATGTAGCTCTGAAGTAGACATGTAATGTGTCCGTAGCTCTGAAGTAGACATGTAATGTGTCTGTAGCTCTGAAGTAGACATGTGATGTGTCCGTAGCTCTGAAGTAGACATGAAATGTGTCTGTAGCTCTGAAGTAGACATGTAATGTGTCTGTAGCTCTGAAGTAGACATGAAATGTGTCCGTAGCTCTGAAGTAGACATGAAATGTGTCTGTAGCTCTGAAGTAGACATGTAATGTGTCCGTAGCTCTGAAGTAGACATGTAATGTGTCTGTAGCTCTGAAGTAGACATGAAATGTGTCTGTAGCTCTAAAATAGACATTAAATGTGTCTGTAGTTCTGAAATAGACATTAAATGTGTCTGTAGCTCTGAAGTAGACATTAAATGTGTCTGTAGCTCTGAAGTAGACATTAAATGTGTCTGTAGCTCTGAAGTAGACATGTAATGTGTCTGTAGCTCTGAAATAGACATTAAATTTGTCTGTAGCTCTGAAGTAGACATTAAATGTGTCTTTAGCTCTGAAGTAGACATTAAATGTGTCTGTAGCTCTGAAGTAGACATTAAATGTGTCTGTAGCTCTGAAGTAGACATTAAATGTGTCTGTAGTTCTGAAATAGACATTAAATGTGTCTGTAGCTCTGAAGTAGACATTAAATGTGTCTGTAGCTCTGAAGTAGACATTAAATGTGTCTGTAGCTCTGAAGTAGACATTAAATGTGTCTGTAGCTCTGAAGTAGACATTAAATGTGTCTGTAGCTCTGAAGTAGACACAAAAATGTACATCCGGGGTCATGAATTTATTATCAGCTTTTTTTTTACTTTTAGTTCATTATGGAAAAAAAAAACTATTGTGAAGATTTGTTTAGATTTTAACTGATTGATTTAGTATAATGTGACATTTGATTCTGTACAGAGATTCCAAAAAAGTGTTTCTCCCGATAACTGATTTGCACTTAGGAGTCGAGCTATTTCTAACTTGATCGGTCAGTGGCTTTACAAAAGATAACAGTTCAGTTCATAATATCATGTTAGTGTTGTGAAAATAACTGATTTAAAACTATGCTAAATGCTATAAATCGTCTGTTATATTGTTGAATACATCTTCTGTTATATTGGTGTATACATCTTCTGTTACATTTCCTTTATATATCCTTCTAATGCAATCTTTACTTGGCCCCCCTCGAAATCTGTTTGAGAATTGAGCATGGCGTGAGAAGCATTCATTTGTTTGTAAACAGACGACCGTGACACAGTGCGACAAGATGCAATGGGTTACTCCATCTGTCACTGCGAATAGCGGCATGTAAACTTAGAAGGTTTCAGACGTGAGGATTCAAAAAAGTGGATTGGCTTTGTGTGCTTCTTATACTTCTTTTCAGTTTGAGGGAATTGATCAGCGGAAATCTAAAATATTCACTTGATGAAAACAGTCATTATTGACGGGTAATACGACTAGTGACGTTATTATATGAATTAGGACAAAACACTCCCCAGATATATTTTTATCCTTAAACCTTTGTGTTACAATTGAGGCCATTAGGCGTGTCATTATATTAACTCCATCAGATGTAGACCTGGTGTTCGCCATTCTTTAAAATTACGTTCTTAGTAAGTTGTGTTATTTACCAAGGTAAGTGAGTCTGCCACAAGGCATCACAGGTCTGTCTTCACACTCTGCAGACTGCTTTGGGTGTGAACTCGAAGATCTCTACTCCATGTCTTTCTGTTACTTACAGCATGGCACAGTATCAAAAGATTGACGGGGAATGGTGAGTAAAAATGATTGGGTCACAGTTTGATGTCAGGGTTGGTAGTCTATCTGAACACATACAACACATGTGGGTAGTCTAAGTGGACACATACAACACATGTGGGGAGTCTAAGTGGACACATACAACACATGTGGGTGGTCAAAGAGGACACATGCAACACATGTGGGTGGTCTAAGTGGACACATACAACACATGTGGGTGGTCTAAGTGGACACATACAACACATGTGGGTAGTCTAAGTGAACACATTTGGATGGTCTAAGTGGACACATACAACATATGTGGGTAGTCTAAGTGGACACATACAACACATGTGGGTGGTCTAAGAGACACATACAACACATGTGGGTGGTCAAAGAGGACACATACAACACATGTGGTAGTCTAAGTGGACACATATAACACATGTGGGTGGTCAAAGAGGGCACATACAACACATGTGGGTGGTCTAAGTGGGCCTGGATGGCAAGGATAGGTTCGGTTACAGATAAATAGAATAGGTTGGTAAACAGATGAATAGAATAGGTTGGTTTTACTTATGAATAAAATAGGTTGGTTTACAGATGAATAGAATAGAATGGTGTACAGATGCATGGAATAGGTTCTCGTCACCAACAGCTTATTGTTAGGGTTAGGGTTAGGGTTCCGTCAAACATAAGCCATTAATTTCATCGATTTCTTTTAGATAATACATTTAAATATGACAATATCTGCTATTTTTCATCCTTTTTTTACAAAACATTTTTTTTAAATTAACGATTCTATCTAAGCTGATTATTAAGGACATTTATCTTTGTAAAAGTTTTAAACTATCAGGCTTATCTCCAGTATTTCAGTTCACATCATGTGCCCATAAGTTGTACATTTAACTAATCTCCCCTTTTCAGTTCAAATCATGTTCCTACAAGTTGTAAATTTGACTCATCTCCCCTTTTTCAGTTCAAAGCACGTGCCCTTATCAAAAGGAGACTCATACTACAAAGGTAGGAACTAATGCTGTCTCCTAACACAACAATTGGCTAATGTGTGACACCCGGTACGCGGTCGCCATTTTATTCCTTGATATTACGATCCGACCCCTGGTGTAAGCTATAAGCGACACCCACACGTTTGGGCTGTGAGAAGAATCAAAGAACCCCTTAAGAACAAAGTTTTTTTCGTCTAAACCCTTTATGAGCATTTTTTATTATGTGATTTTATATTAACATTCTCATGTCACACATGATTTTACACCGCACAGTTATTACACCAACTCTTTCAGAAAAAAAAAACTAAAGAATATCTTACGCATAAAACACACTTGCTATATTTTATATCATTTCATTTAGCGCAGTTCTCAGGAATTTTATTTCGTTACATCAGTGGCATCATATTTCCGTTATCTTACCCTTGAAAAACACGCCATATTGATGGGGGTGTTGCGGGGGGGGGGGGCTGAAAAATTTTGATAGAATGGGTTGTCACCGGCAACGAGTCTATGTGCCAAGTTTCAGCTCGATAGGTTGACGCAAAGTGGGCCAATTAGACGTCCAGGGGGTGTTGCGGGGGGGGGGGGGCTGAAAAATTTTGATAGAATGAGTTGTCACCGGCAACGAGTCTATGTGCCAAGTTTCAGCTCGATAGGTTGACGCAAAGTGGGCCAATTAGACGTCCGAAGATTTTGCCGTACACCCAGACAGAGAGAAAGACACACACGAACAAAAAAGTCAAATTAATATACAGATTTTATAAATTGACTGAGATTGAAGTCATCCTTAAATTGTAGTTTATACAAATCTAGATTACTCTAGTTCGGAGATAATTTCAAATCAAGTCATTCGATTCTGATCCAGTTCTGTGAATCATTATGTTTGCATTATGTTGCTCTTAAAATTATATGGCTCTGACGATTATATGACTCTCACAATTATATGACTCTTACAATTATATGGCTCTTACAATTTGGCCTGTCCTTATAAGCTCAAACATTACAGTCAATTATATTACATTAAGTTCATTAGGTCGTATTCCCCTTACATCTAACATTACACTGTAATTTATCTGGAACACAGAGGAGCACTTGGAGATTGACCTGTTCCAGAGAGACTCCGACCTACGTCACAGGTACATCACGTGCACCAAAAATCCAGGCCACGAACAGTTTATACCCATCAAGGATCTGACACTGGACGACTTCCCTGGAGCCTTGAGATACCAAAGTGTCCTTGATTACGTCATAGCGCTGAGCCAGCTGGTCGTCAGGTATTGTCTTTTACGGTCTTAACTTAATACTGCCCACGTGGCTGCTGCTGATGCTGTTGATGTTGTTGCTGCTGTTGATCTTGTTGATGCCGCTGATGCTGTTGATGCTGTTGTGGTAGATGTGGTTGTTGTGTTACTGTCCTGATTCATTTTAAAAAAATGTACCCGTTGGTTCTGTGGTTTCAAATGTAAAACATTTTTAATGTTGCGGTTGTGTTGTCATTTCAAAAACTAGGATCCTATCGCATCTGTTTGTTGCTGTGCTATTTTTTGTATGCTGGTGATTTCATTTGGCGTTGTTGTGTGGACTGTCACTACAGGCAGAAGAGGACGAGTACTGATGAATGAGAAGAATTTTAGTTTGTTGTTGTTTTTTTTTTAATTAAATTTCCGAGCCTCGTTTCCCCGCCCCCCCAAAGGTTAAAGGTGAAGGTCACAAGTTCAGACAGACCCAAAGAAGATCCATTCAGCAAGCTGGTAGGACGAGGCGTACTGCGAGGGGCGACCGGAAGTGTGTGTCATCAAGTGGACTTGGACAACATCCGTGTGCTCCCGTGTAAAGACGACTGCATTTTAAGTGTAAGTGTTAAGCACTGCCAGGGTTTGGAAGATTTGTATCTGTATGATGATCTTAAAACAGATTGAAAAACATCTTCCAAACCATGAAAGTGCAATTACGACGTTTATATATCCATTCCAGTTTTAGAAAGTTCGAGTGCTAGTGTTGCAGCGGCAATACTAAAATCCGACCAGGTGCTTCTTGGTAGAGATCGCCCCATTTGCCAGGTCAGTTGAGTGGACGGCCGGTGGGGGGGGGTGGAGCTGACTCAGTGGCGAAGAGTTTCGGGCGTGCAGCTTCGTGGTCCTATATTGACTGAGACCCCAGTGCCCTAATCTTGACTTGATCTCATCTTTCTCCCCAGGGCAGCAACCACTCTGTCTACGGCTTCATCCCTGTCCGCACCAACAGGCACGTCGTCCACGATGCTAAGGAAGCCGAGAGCACCGAGGTGGAATGCTTTTTCGACACGCCTGATCGACTCGGCGTCGTCACGCTCAAAGGTCACGACGTCCAACGGGACACGGAGAACGGCGAGTGCGTCATCGTCCGGTGCGTCACGCATGACCTGGATTTCATCAAGAAGGTCCACCGCCTGGTGGAGGCGGCCAAAATCCTGGGTCAGGCCATCCCCAGGTCCGTCAAAGACTGCTCGATGATCGATTTCGTCGTCATAGTGTCCCACCCCCACGGCACCTCCAAGGTGGTCTCGATCGGGGGCTTGGTGGAGTACCAAAAAATGCCGGACAAAGCAGGGGTTCTCAAGAGGTTCTTCAGAGAGGTGTCGGGGAAACAGAAGTACACCATGCGCGTGACAACCTACACGACGCCAACCTGTGTAGGTTGCACGGGGGCGCCCGCGATCACCGGGTATGACGAATCATGGGGTTGGTGGGAAATGGCGCATAGCACTGCGAACCTGGCGTCAGGGGTACAAATGGCCTTCACCTCTAAGTGACATTATTTTACTCTGCACGAGTTTTAAGAGAAAAGATGTTGAGTCTAAATGAATGCACATAAAGAGTGTAAATGAATGCACATAAAGAGTCTAAATGAATGCACATAAAGAGTCGAAATGAATGCATATAAATGAGCTTAGAAGTAGAAAACTTTCAAGTTGTACAAACACAATTTTGATTTTTTTACTTCTTTTTTGTTAATTTAGTAATCCCTAAATTGAACTTGTTTGATATGTTTAGCTTTCTCTTTAATTTGACGTGATCGCGTTTTTTTTTTTATGTGACCTGTTCACATTTAATTTGACGTGTCTACGATATGTTTAATTTGACGTGATCACATTTTGTTTAATGTAACTTTTTCACGTGCTATCTAATGGGACTTGCGCTGTGCCTTTAAGATCTTGTTCCTGTGGTGGCATTAACTTGACCTTTCGATCTCTTTAAATGAAATATCAAAATACACCAGAGTTGTCTTCAGGTGAATAACGGATTGCGTCCCTTGGTCAATTAATATCCCCCCCCCCCCAAAACCACCCCATACTTTAAAGCAAGGACGTAGAAGAAAAAGGTATACGTAAGCTTTAATTAAGAGTCAGGACAATAAAACAAGAACGTTTCGGCTAAGAGCCTTCGTCGGCACACAGGACAGATGTCAATGGGACAAGAAATAGAAACAAGTTAACAACTTAAGTCTTCTTCTTCTTTTTTATTTTTAGGGCCCACGATCAATGAATTGATCATTCTGGCTCCTATGTTTGATCATTCTGGCTCCTATGTTTGATCATTCTGGCTCCTATGTTTGATCATTCTGGCTCCTATGTTTGATCATTCTGGCTCCTATGTTTGATCATTCTGGCTCCTATGTTTGATCATTCTGGCTCCTATGTTTGATCCTTCTGGCTCCTATGTTTGATCATTCTGGCTCCTATGTTTGATCCTTCTGGCTCCTATGTTTGATCCTTCTGCCTCCTATTTTTGATCATTCTGGCTCCTATGTTTGATCATTCTGGCTCCTATGTTTGATCATTCTGGCTCCTATGTTTGATCATTCTGGCTCCTATGTTTGATCATTCTGGCTCCTATGTTTGATCATTCTAGCTCCTATGTTTGATCATTCTGGCTCCTATGTTTGATCATTCTGGCTCCTATGTTTGATCATTCTGGCTCCTATGTTTCAGAGGGGCTCGCCATGTTGCTGTGCTACTAAGTGATCGCCATTGTTGTTGCCGGAAGTTGGAGTTTAATTCTGTCTTCCACAATTTTTTTTTCTTGCCCCAAACTCCTTCCCGTTTTTCTGTGAATCTAATAGGTTGAATGCCCCCACCCCCAACCCTCCCCCCACCCCAACCCCCAAAAAACCCCATACTTGAAAGAGAGATCTAAAATAACGAGAGAGATCTTCATGCAAGTTGTTATAGGGAAAATGGAACATCAAGCCAATGATACCTCGAGGTTGAACATTGTAGGCTTAACGTGAAACATTCAAACACATCTTACATTGCTGACAGATTTGATGGATTGCAATAATGAACAACAACAATAATAAGGGTGCTTGATTTCAAAAGTCTCTTGTCCAAGATTCCCTCCCCCCCCCCCACCCATCCACCGGACATTTTGAAATGTAAAAAAGTCGTACATCATAGAGACTATATACCCACCCACCCCCTTATATACCCACCCATCCAATTAAAGAGCAAGCCCCACTTTGGGAGACGCCCAATTCAGTTATAAGTTGTATGTATGTACCAAGATAACACAACTATTTCGGTCTCTCCCTGTCTATTATCTCTGCATCTTTCGCTTGAAAACCACCAATTTATTTGACAACCACCAATTCATGCGACAACCAACAACTCATGAGACAACCACCAATTCATGCGACAACCAACAACTCATGAGACAACCACCAATTCATGCGACAACCGACAACTCATGTGACAACCACCAATTCATGTGACAACCACCAATTCATGTGACAACCACCAATTAATGTGACAACCACCAATTCATGTGACAACCAACAATTCATGTGACAATCACATGAGAAATGTGACAACCAATAATTCACGTGACAACCACCAATTCATGTGACAATCACCAATTTATGTGACAATCACCAATTTATGTGTCAACCACCAATTCATGTGTCAACCACCAATTCACGTGACAACTAACAATTCATGTGACAGCCAAATGAGAAATGTGACAACCACCAATTCATCTGACAACCACCAATTCATGTGACAACCACCAATTCATGTGACAACCACCAATTCACGTGACAACTATTAATTCATTTGACAACCACCAATTCATGTGACAACCACATGAGAAATGTGACAACCACCAATTCATGTGACAACCAACAATTCATGTGACAACCAACAATTTATATGACAACCACCAATGCATGTGACAACCACCAATTCATGGGACAACCACCAATTCATGTGACAACCACCTATTCATGTGACAACCAACAATTTATATGACAACCACCAATGCATGTGACAACCACCATTCATGTGACAACCACCTATTCATGTGACAACCACCAATTCATGTGACAACCACCAATTCACGTGACAACCACCAAGTCATGTGACAATCACCAATTTATGATGAACATTTAAGCTATGGGCAGACCAAATTTTCATGTGATGTTTGAATATTAGATACGTAGCCATATTGAAAGATTCCAACATGTCGATCAATTTTGTATCAATTATTCAGTTATATGTCCCTCGAATAGCATTTTCATCTGATATTACTGTGGTGATGGGTCTCTCTTTATTGTTTATCACCTTCTACCACCTTCTTGACTGCGTTATCGTCTGCTACCAATGTGGTGCTTGGTGTTGGGGCTCAAAGCTGTGATATATGTAAATATTGATTTACAGTTCATGAATTTCGGAATTGCACTTCGTGTTGACTTTACTGAATCACATTCACTGACCACTTGCGTTGGTCCTGCAACCCCTATGACTGCAAAGGGTGGGGGGGGGGGGCGATCAGATATTTAAGAGTCAAAAGTTTTGATGTTGAAAAATATTTAAACTGTCAAACTGAATCACATTCACTGACCACTTGCGTTGGTCCTGCAACCCCTATGACTGCAAAGGGTGGGGGGGGGGCGATCAGATATTTAAGAGTCAAAAGTTTTGATGTTGAAAAATATTTAAACTGTCAACCTCGGGACGCCACCGGAAAGTGGGCGGGTCCTTTAAACGACATGTGACGGCGCTGAGCGCGTGCGGGATAAATTTAAGTCAGTCATATCAATCAACATGTCAAAACAGTTGAGACTTTCACAAACGGAATTTTTTGGAAGAGGGGAGGGGATTCAAGGGGGGGGGGCGCCTTCCTCACGTGACGTTAATTTAGTTTGCAAAAAAATCGTACTTTGGAGGACGTGATGAAGGCAAGAAATTTGTGGGTTTTCTAATGTGTTGCTATTTATGTTCAACCTATAACTAGATTTGATCTTTGTTGATATGACCAAGGCATTCAACCCGGTCAGCAGAGATGGCCTGTGGAAGATAACGGAGTAGTTTGGCTGTCCAAGTAGATTTATTGCAATATTCCGTCTATTTCCATGATGGTATGAAGGGTAATTTCCATGATGGTATGAATGGTAATTTCCATGATGGTATGAAGGGTAGGTGGTGGTTGCTGGAGATAAGTCTTTGGCTTTTCCTGTAACTAATGGCGTAAAACAAGTCTGCGTTCTAGCCCCAAAACTTGTTAGCATTTTATCATCAGTAATGCTGACTGATGCTTTTTTACACTAATGACGACATTACCATAAGATTGATACAGGACTGACAGCTATTTAATCTTAGGAGACTGCAAGCCTTTACGAACGTTAAAGAAATGGTAATTACAGGCCTTTTATTCGTTGATATCTGCATCCTAAAATGCAGCAAATACTTGATCGTTTTGCTAAGGCCTATGACAACACAGAAGTCCTCACTAGATCTACCTAGTATCTTCACCACCCTGATGCAGTCTCAACTCCGTTGGATGGGACACGTAGCCCGCATGGAAGACCACCGACTCCCAAAACAGATATTCTTCGGAGAACTCACGAGAGGCAAGCCCCTCCCCACCCCCCAAGGAGGTAAAAAAAAGCCTTACAAAATCTCACTGAAAGCGGCACTAAAGCCCTTCAGCATAAACCCTACTCAATGGGTGCAGACAGCCCAGGACAGAGCCAGGTGGAGAGCAGCTGTCAAGAAAAGGGCTAAATCTCATGAAGCCAGTAGAATAACCACAGCTGAGACATACAGGCTCGCCCGAAAGAGCAATAGTAGATACAGACTGCAGCAACTATCCCCTGCCCGCGGTGCCAGAGATTATTCCGAGCAAGGATTGGTCTAGCAAGCCACCTATGAACCCACCGTAACTCAACCTCCCCCCTAACCGGATGACTCGATGGTCCTAGTCGATGTTGACGGACGAACAACAACATGACAACTATGGCCTCGCTATGGACCATGCAAGCTACTTGCCAAGGCCTATGACAACTACGGCCTCACTATGGATCGTACAAGCTGGCGTGGCAGACTCCTGGTGCAAAATCCTTAGAGATTAAATGCACCACTCACGCCCTAGAAAGCGCACAGCAAGGAAAAGCTGAATAGCCTCCAATCCATCTAGGACCCAAAAACACGTGTGGGAATGCTGTCCAGGTAAAAATATAACTGAGAGGCCATCTGAATACTAACCGTTGAATGTAGCCTTTAGCATCTTCGCATGCCACCTGCTTACTCACCGTTGAATATAGCATTGGTGATCTTGGCACACGAAGGACTATCATAACTACAGTGTTTGCCTGTCGCCATTTTGCCTCTATCTTGGTTGCTATAGTTTCCTTACTTTTGCCACGATATTTCACGCTTGTAAACACAACATGATCCTATTTAGCAGATACAACTGCAAACATTTTTTTGGAAGTCTCGAATTGTGGCCATGACATTGGCAACTCGTATTGTATTGTGACCATGACATTGGCAGCTCGCATTGTGGCCGTGACAGTGACAGCTCGTAGAATGGCCATGACATTGGCAGCTCATATTGTGGCCTTGGCATTGGTAGCTCGCATTGTGGCCATGACATTGGTAGCTCGTATTGTGGCCTTGGCATTGGCAGCTCATATTGTGGCCTTGGCATTGGTAGCTCGTATTGTGGCCTTGGCATTGGTAGCTCGTATTGTGGCCTTGACATTGCCATATCGTGTTCTTATCACAAGCGTCCCGCTTTTCACATTTTTAAAATACTTCCAACATTGGAAAATGTAAATAATCTATTCTTATACTTTAAAAAATTGCTTTTGTAATTTTCCCGTATGCAAAAAAAAGCTGAGCATTTCGCCTTACATATTCTTCTGAGACCATAATAACATGTATCAAGACAACCAGCTACGTCACTTTCTTCTCTTTACGTTTAGACCAGATCTTTAGCTCCGCCTACTTTACACCTTACTGGATTGCCTTATTTCCATTTACTCTGCTATTCGATTTTTTTTTAATATCGAGTAAAAGTGAATTTATGCCATAAAAATAGGAAAATGATATTGTTTTCCCTCCATTAAAAACATGATGTTTCTGTTTGAAAGATTTTATGTGAGGGGCCATCCGTAAAGTAGGTCACGTTCCGGAAAGGGTAGTGGGTCAAGGAAATTGTAAAACCACAGTGGGGGGGGGGGGGGGGGGGGTATGCCTCTTGTGGGAATTCACAGGTTTTAATTATTTTTTTTA